>CAVNYN010287629.1:0-22819 GCA_963692815.1 Nyctanthes arbor-tristis | reverse complement strand
AAAAAAAAAAAAAAAAACCACCCAAAAAGAGGGGGGAAAATGGAAGAGGCAAGAAAAAGGACTTCCTTGAAGCTGCCGTTGCCACTCCCACTCAGTCAAACTTTCCAAAGCCGCTACCTCCCAATATGACTAGTGCTTAAGTTCATATTTGTAAAAATTTCCACATTTTATCTGCTATATTTATTACTTGTTAGAACAAACTCTGATTTGTTTTGCCATTCTTCACCTTGTACAGGGCATTGAGCTTTCAAATCCTCAGGCTCTTGCAAACCAGCATGGCAGTGGAACTCAAAGTACCTATTTTTCAGAAACTGGTACATTTTCGAAAATCAAGAGGATTTGAGGCTGTTAGAGAAGCATGGATACTCTCTGTTACAGCTACATTGGTCTTTTATTAGTTGAACATTTGGACCTTTTCCGTGGAAGAGATGATACCTCTGAACTTTTGTTTATAGCCAATGAGCGCTTTATTGTTGTTTTGGGATAAAGGAAAATGTATTTCATTATAGTTTAGCATGGTTGGTGGACCTAAAGATTCGTTATAAGCATTTCCTCTTTAAATTCGGGAGACCAAAACTCAGTTAGGATTCGTATTGTATCTTGAAAGATAGATTGTATTTGTAAAAATTAAGAATGTGTTTGATTGTCAAGGATTTTCTATGGAAAATGAGGTTTTACATCTAAATTTCTATTTTTGTGGTGTTTGATTCACATTTTTTCCATGGAAAATATTTTTCATCATTTGGACATAGTGACTATATTTTCCTTGAAAACAAGGTAAATATTTTCCTATGGGGCGTGTAGGTTTTTTGTTTTATAGGTAATTCATATTTTTTTCAGGAATTTCACTTTCAATCAAACACGCTGCAATTATTTTCTATGGAATTTAATTATTGCTAATTCAATTGATAGGAAAATATTTTCTTTTCAATTAAATTTCATGCTTGTAATCAAACACTCTAAATCTTTCTTGAATATTGAATATTGTTGAAAGTAATTAAAAGTATTGATAAGGAGCAGTTAAAAAACATACTTAAAATAACGAACCATGCTTCTAGCCTTTTACTTACTGTAATTGCAATCTGTAAGGAGCAGTTAAAAACATACTTAAAATAACGAACCATGCTTCTAGCCTTCTTATTTATTGCAATTGCAATCTGTATTGTGTTTTTCGAAACTGGATTTCTTTGCTTGGAAATTGAACTTCTAGCTATAGATATTGAACTTTATTCGCTCAACGAAGTCTCAATTTTGGCTGATGTACTTTTAGTATGAAATTTTAGTGATAGTTGCATTTTCATAGGCTCAACATGGGTCCCGGATTGAGGAAGTAGAACTCACAGAATCACGTGAAAACTCTGTTAAAAGAGAAGAAATAAAATTTTGCATTAAGTCTCAGCATGTATTCTTTCAATAATAATACATCGGTGATCCTGTGGATGCATCTTGAAACGTTTCTTGGTCAAGAGACACTGCAACCCCTCTTCTGCACAAGGGCCTCTAGACCCCCTTCCTCCAGCCAGCATGATTTGCATGCAAAAGCTTACGCCAATCTTGCCAGTTAGCGACTCTTATTGGTTACCTTTCATCTTCTATCTTGCACAGGCAGCAAGGTAAATCAATCATGGCATACATCAAGAAGATGGCGACTGTCATCCGATCTTTTCTTGAACATCTATGTTGAACAGAGAAACCGAGCTAACACTGTGATGTTTATGTCAGTACCTAATTGTCCTATATCTTCTTGCTGTGTCTTTGCAGTTTCACTCGTCGGACGGGGACACAATCAGCGTCCTGATGTAGTCAGAAGTAAACGCACCTCCTCCTAAGTCATAGTCCTCGTATATAAAGATAAATAAAAGATAACTTGCATCAAAGTTATCTTTGCTTGCCACAAGAGCGCGTCTCACTTCCATTTTTCATAAATTATTAGATTCTTCAATAGAACCCAAGTCAATTGCTATCTGAACCGCTTTCTGCTTCCGAATCATAGCATCCATCAGCCATTTCAATTTCTTCTTCATCAGATTCTTCTCCTCCAGTATCATTTTCAGCATTATCTACCAGATTGTCAAGCTGGGGCAAAAATTCAGCAGCTCTATTTCGATAAATTAACCCAGTTCTCATTACGTGGTGAAACTTATCCCTATGGTGAGCAAGAGGATGGGGGTCCACCAGTCTTCCGCGACGATAGCCCTCTCTCAATGCCACTGTTGTTGTCTTGCACTTGAGTGAGAGGTAGAATATCCCAGGGTACCTTGTAAAAATTCGAGTAAACTTGTGGGGAAGATTCAAATCCTCCCTCAAGCTCCTCAGATAATTCCTTTTAGTCTTCTTATAAATAGTCAAGCTCAAGAATTCATGCAACACCCCGACAACTCTTTTCTCCATAAGCTCACTATTTGGATCAATTCCTTTTGAATCCTCATAAGGTGAGATATATGGCAACTTTTGAAACTCATCCATCCACGCCTTCACCTTCTTCTGTGCCCCATAACCCCTTGGAAAACTCATAGGGAACTCTAATGCAGCCTTGCCCTTCCTAAATTCCCCATAACTAAGATCAGTGCTAGTACCACCACCACCACCACCATCTGTGCCCCAGCTCTTTTCGTTGATCTTCTGTAACTTGGAAACTGAAAATTCTTCGCGCCATTGGAGAAGTTTCAAGCAGTCCAATCCATTTTTCCCCTTTACAACCTGAAAATATTCTGGATACTTGTTAACTAAATGGCGGTCAAAGTCCTCAGGCAATCCCAAGTCCCATTTCAATGAATGTAATGATTTCGCAGGAACCTGTGAACATGTAAAAATAATCTGTGATTAGAAATGCAACCAAAAAAAAAAAAGACATCTTGTTTCTTTTTTCCTTTAAAGATGACAGTTATGTATTTACTATATGCTCCTGCTGACTAATGTAATTTCAATAGCTTATATAGTTTTCTTGAGTACATAAAAAGTATGAGAGTCAATGATGTCCATACCAAAAGATGTTTGAGCATGCTCACATGTTAAGCAGACATGTTAATCCATGGAAATAACTAAGCTAAGGACTGCCTCATTCTGCAATGATGGAGGATAATTGAGCCATTTGCCATTTGGTGAAATGACATCAACCCTGCTCATCCAGAAACTATTACTCTGACTTTCTCAAGAACTTCTTCTGGACTGCTATTATTTTTTATTTATCACATGTATATATATTTATATATATATATACAAGGTTGAAAATTCATTGGAACCAAATTCAAAAGCAGTATCTCTTCGACATGTTTCTAGACATTATTCCGATATTTCCCACAAAACACATTGAACTTAAATCATAATCTCAAACTCCAACTAATGAGTAATAACAATCACGTTATAACTACGATAAAGCAGAAAGAAAAAGGAAGTTTACCATTTTGTTATGGGTCATCATAAGCACCTTTGAAAGCCTCTCCACTACATCAGCTTCACACTCCTCATACACTCTCATTTCTTTCTCTTGGAGCATTTGGGCCAGCTCTGTAAGCCTGAAACAGGGCAAGGAGGGATATCTGGGATGGGGGTACTCCTCGAACAGCGTGGGGTAACGCCGAATGAAGCGTAGAGTTGGCACTGTGATGCCCAAGAGCTTCTGGGAATCGGAAAGTGATTTTGCAGTTAAGTAGCCTGTCGAGGAGCGGGTAATAGCATCTTTTATTAGACATGCGGCCTTGAGGTCAGTTTGGACATCAATAATGTGATCCAATGAGCGGTTTTTCACCCATTTTAAACGTACTTTTACAATGGTACGGTAATGTTGGAAATTATAATGGGCAGATTTTATGAAAGAAAGGAGAAAGTTCTCTCCCAAGTTCATCACTAGACTTTGGGCGTACTCTCGAGCTTGCGTGTGTTAATATGTGGTGTTGAGCAAATCAGTATTCCTGTTGTCAGACACACAACTTTTGAGTAGACTTTAGGTGATCTAAAATTTCTTCTACTGCCTAAATTCAATAAAAATAGCTTTTGAATTGAAGATTGCCAATCCCTTTCGTCGTGCTTTCCGTCACATCCTGAAGTACCATTAACAGAAGGGTGAAAATCACACAAGTTAGACATGGACTAGTAACTATTAATTACAATTTGAGACTCCTGCATATAACAATATGAAAGCTTTGAACGATCTCATTAAGGTTTTCATTCATTAATATAAAGTGTTCATTTTCTTGTCTCCCCTCATTTCGAAAAATCAAATTGAACCTTAATCCGTACGCGGTTATATGATACATTTCATCTGAATGACGAATATTTTCTCACAGACTGACTCTATAATAACAAATATAAGAACAATGATCCCCACCTTAGTAGTCTCTGATTTTATCCCATTTCATAATCACGTATACCTTCTAAAGAAAAACAAAGATAACTGATCAAAGCCATACAGATTCAATAAAACAACTATTATCTTAAATATTGCTCACATATGCAGTAAAATAAACATGTGAAGGCATCCCTCTTTCTCTACACAGAAGTCACAAATATTCTTTTCAGCAAGTAGAAAAGCCAGGAACTTCCACCAAAGTTTGAATCTTTTCACTTAAAGCTGCAATCAGCAGAACCAGGAGCCAATTACAAAATAGAAGCAGCTTGATATCTAATTGAGTGAAATTCGAATCCACAAATGTGCACCAATCACCACTCTTTTACAAAAAACAAATAATTCCGGCTAAAAAGAACCAAATAATAATACCAAAAGAAAAAATCTAACCAGGAAGGAAGGCCGACAGGGGAGTTGGTGGCGGCGCTACTGGTCCAGGCGGCGGAGCTGCAGCTTCTGTAATCTGTAGAAAACAGAACAAACATCCTGTAACGGGCTCAATATGATAAACAATGGGCCTGAGATTTTATGGACCATTTCAGGAGGCGCAATAAGCGTAATTGGGCTGAGGTGCCCGGCCCAAAACCCTGGCTTGAATAAGCTAAGACCTTTGATTCTCATTATTTGGGAAAATTATAATTATAATAAAAAGTAAAATAGAATGTGTGTTAAAAATGTAAAAGATTTAAAATATGTAATTGTGATTGAAAATTATAATTTGAGAGTATAATGACGTCAAACAATCGCTCAATTGCATAACCAACGAAATTGTAGCAGCGGGAAAGCGACTTTAGGTGGGATTGTAGAAACTGGATACGGTATGGAAAACTAAACAATTGCAAGGCGGTCCCCTCTGTGTGCAACTGAGCAGAATCCGGCAACATGTCGGAGCAGTAGAGGAGAGTTTGTGATTTTCAAATCTTTTACCAGGTATCTTAATAATGTGAATCCCTAGCTTGTCAGATTTGGGATGATATTTAGTCGCCGGAATGTGGTGGACTGGGTTTGCTTGTGAAAACTGTCAATGGGATTGGGAAAAGGGAGAAAACGCATTGAATTTTTATATATACGCTCACATATCACAAGACCTTGTGTTATCAATTATAAGAAGAAAAAAATCATGTTAATTTGCCTTCCATTCTGGTTCTTTCCTTATTGTCTAGTCTCCTGGAATAAGTTCCAAAGAATCTTTCTTGACAATGATTTTTGGAAAACTGGAAGTTTTTTTTCATTTTTATTTCTATTTTTATTGATAATATTAAGGACTTCGTTTGGGCATTATAACTATTAAAAATTATAGTGATGGAGGATATACAACTTGGAGTTCAGGTAGGGAGTCAAGGAAATGCTGCCAGATTCCTTTCCTAGTATATGCTTGAAAAGATTTCAGTGAGTTATTTTTCTGTGTAGAGATAAAATGAGTTTTTTGTCTATGATTGACTATGATAGAGAATCCCTGATCAGCACTACACATAGATAGATACTTGAAACTCAGCATTAATTTCATGATTAGGTGATGAATACTGATGATCATTCTGCTTTTACAAGAGCTGCTGCCGTTAAAAGGACAGTTCTTTGGATTTTCCAAATTGTAGATTTTGCTTGTCCCAGCTGTAGCTCTATTTCCTTCCCTGCATAAATTTTCAGAAATTCTCTGGCAATGGGATGCTTTTCTTTAGTCTGTATTATTTATTGCACCTATAATTATTTCTACAGGTATACTAATCACTTCCGTGTTGTTTGAATTTGTGCAGAAATACATACTTTCTACGGCGTTCAATTCAATTATTACCATTTTGCAACTTCGGATGAAGCTTGGATAATGGTCTGCGTCTTCCGATCTCCGAACTTGTCGGCTATATGAAATTGCATATCTTTGACATATAACCATCTAATAAGTAGCTCTGCATATGTACATTGTACCCACTTATTTGTTAATGTATGAGCTAGAAGTAGTCTACTCACCTTACTTTATAACATCGGAAGAGTTTATTAGTTAATTATGACTGCTAAGGATGTTGAGTGTGGTAATATTTTGGGATTATCTTCACAACTGCGGCGCATGATTTTATAAGATTGCTAAAGGTGATGTTGAGTGTTGTGAATATTATATGGTATTTCTTACCGTGATGTATAATTTTGTTAGAATTTCTGGCTCATATGGCTACATAGGTAATCTTGATTCTATAATATCTCACGCATTTCATCTGTTTGATTAGTGGTCGTTTGCATGGTTTCTCATATCCGACATGCTTGCCTCACATTGTAGCTGATCCATTTTCTGCACTGCTTTATCACAAATTGCAACTAATAACCATCTTCTAAATTGCACAATTACATTGTTGATCCAATGCCCTATTAACTGGTGGTGCTTCATAAAATGTAGTGGTTCTCTTATCAATGTTAACCTATGCAATTTGATTCTGAAACCCACACATTTAGGACAAGATAATTTGAGTTAGCGAGCATGGAGACTAATTTTTCCCTTGTGGCTGCAAATATTATATTGCACTATTTATTTGCGATTGAATGTGCTATTAATTTATGCAGGATTAGACAGCTATTATTTTTTTTCCTACAGAAAGCACAATAAATATATCCCAACTTTGTGATAGATATAAGTTATCGTATAGTTTTATACATCTTGAAAGCTTGTAAACTTTGAAATAACAGTATATCTTTTTGTTTCAGGCAACTCTCAATGATTCATTCTTGGCTGATCTTGATGAATTATCTGATAATGAGGCTAATCTTGTGAGTCTGCTGTCTCTTTTTACTTCCTTTTATGTATGTGATTCCATGTACATATTTGCTTGGTTTTTATTTTATCAAGTTTCTGTTGCGTTTCCGGCTTCATGCAAGTCTCAGTTGTTTCTTATGCCATATGGATATTGTTCTCTTTCTTTACAGGGTGAGGATGATGGGGTAGCTGATGATATGGAAGATGATGTGGATGGAGACTTGGCAGATATTGAAGCACTTAATTATGACGATTTAGATAGTGTTTCCAAACTACAGAAAACACAGCGCTACACTGATATCATGCAGGTATGTTGGCTTTTTAGTTGCTATACTGTATTGTCTTTTATTCTCTATCCAATTCAAGAGATAACATGAAGAGCCTTGATGAAGTTGGTGATTCCTCTTCAATGAAGTCGGTGATTCCTCTTCAATGAAGTCATTTTCTTGTGTGTCTTGTATTGTTCAGCTGGCTACGTTATTTTAAATGTTTCCCGTATTTGATAATTCACAGTTTAGGGTCTCCTGACCCCTGCCTGTCCTTCTTTACTATACATTTGTAAGCATACATTGACTGGGTGATATGGTCTTCTTTCGTAGAAAGTCGAAGATGCACTTGAAAAGGGCTCTGAAACCTCAGATCAAGGAATTGTTCTGGAAGATGATCCGGAGTATCAGTTGATAGTGGACTGCAACGCCTTGTCTGTCGATATTGAAAATGAAATTGTGATAATCCATAATTTTATACGTGACAAGTATCGTTTGAAATTTCCGGAACTTGAGTCTCTTGTTCATCACCCAATTGACTATGCTCGGGTAGTTAAAAAGATTGGGAATGAGATGGATCTTACCCTTGTTGATCTGGAAGGACTTCTACCCTCTGCCATCATTATGGTAATTTCTGTTACTGCATCAACTACCAGTGGCAAACCGCTTCCAGAAGATGTCCTTCAAAAGACACTTGAAGCATGCGATCAAGCTCTTGCCCTAGACTCAGCAAAGAAAAAGGTCCTTGATTTTGTGGAGAGTCGAATGGGATATATTGCTCCAAATCTTTCTGCGATAGTTGGAACTGCTGTTGCTGCGAAACTAATGGGTACTGCAGGTGGTCTTGCTGCATTAGCAAAGATGCCTGCTTGTAATGTTCAGCTTCTTGGAGCGAAAAAGAAGAACTTAGCAGGTTTCTCAACAGCAACATCTCAATTTCGTGTGGGTTATCTAGAACAAACAGAAATATTTCAGAGCACTCCTCCTTCATTGAGGATGCGTGCCTGCAGGCTTTTGGCTGCAAAAGCTACCCTCGCGGCACGTGTAGACTCTACCAGAGGAGATCCAACAGGAAAAAGTGGAAGATCTTTCAGAGACGAGATTCTTAAGAAGATTGAGAAGTGGCAGGAGCGCCCTCCTGCCAAACAGCCCAAACCTCTTCCGGTTCCTGATTCCGAGCCCAAGAAAAAGAGAGGCGGTCGCCGTCTGAGGAAGATGAAAGAAAGGTAGAGTGGTTTTCCATCTAGCTTGGAAAAGATTCTGAACTTGTGATTTTGTGAATCAGACAAGCTAATATGCTCTTCAATCTTATCAGATATGCTATTACAGACATGAGGAAGCTGGCAAATAGGATGCAGTTTGGAGTTCCAGAGGAGAGTTCTTTAGGTGTCCTACTTTTTTCATCAGATTTAAGAAATCTGCTTCAGATCATTTATTAGTTAGACTTGTACTGCACTCATTATTTGCAGTCTTTTTATGTTTTTGTTATTATATTTTCTGAATTTATGAAATAAGAATATACAAGTGAAAGTGGAACCTGTTGGGAATGAATTAATCAAAGGATGACTTGTGGTGTTGATGCATGCATTTTGTAGAACTGAAGAGATTTTTCTTCATATGAAGGATGCAATACTAGAACAGGGAGAGTGTAGATTAAAAGTAACATGACTCTTTGGCTTCTTAAGGAACTAGTTGTATTGAAGCTTCAAGTATACGTAGCAATTACCAGAATTGAATGTTATTCACATAGTGAATCCCAATTTTTTTGGGATTAAGATGTTGTTAGTATTTTCGACTGTTCGTTTATGTATTTCTCAAGTAATTATAATTTTTCTTTAGAAAGAAAAAGACCTCAAGTTACACTCTACTGCTTTTGGCTTCTATTCTCTACAAACTATTCTGTTGAGTTTGTAGAACAGATTGAATACATCTTTTTTGTGTTTCTTGACTGAAGTTGATTGCTTTCAATGCTCCAAAATGGCTATGCATCAAGAGTCGAAGCACTGTTTTTGACTATCTCTATTATCTCTTGAAGGAGATGGGTTGGGGGAAGGATATGGAATGCTTGGTCAGGCCGGAAATGGCAAGTTACGCATATCAGTGGGTCAGAGCAGACTTGCCGCCAAAGTAGCCAAGAAGTATGCTATTTTAAGCTTTACTCATTCTGCCATGTCTCCACGAATATTAACCTCTTATTTAATTAAAGTACTTAGAAATTGCAAAAAAATTTTCCTATTTCTTTCAATGTTTTCATTGTCCCATTGTTTCCAGTGCAAGTAAATGGGTTTTCAATCACTTTCAGATTCAAGGAAAAGCATTATGGAAGCAGTGGAGCTACTTCAGGACTGACTTCAAGTTTGGCCTTCACACCTGTGCAGGTCTGATGCTCATTAATAGTTTGAGTCCTTGGTTAATTTCATACTTCCATTAACTATGAAACAAAAAGATGCTGAATATGAAGCTAAATTGCAGCATTCCCCACAAATATCAGCCTACTTCCACTGTCGCACTCTGCCATGGCCGCATTTCATTTTTGTGGCAACCTTACAATAGTTTCCACCCACAAAATTTTTCAGTTTGGCCATGTAAGAAAATGCATTTTTTCCTCAAAATTAAACGAACAGGGAAATATTTTACAACTGAAGATAAAATATAAAAACACCACATCATCCATGCAGCCTGCTAGCCACTCTCGATCTCAACCTCAAGCTGCTTCTTCCCCTTTCTTCAATGTCTTCAGCCTGTAGCTCCCTGTATGCTCAACCTTAAGTTTACATCTTCAATTACTGTCTTCTGTGTGTTATATTGTTGGTAATTTTGCTTCACTAATTTGCTTTATTTTCCCCCATCTGCAGGGTATTGAGCTTTCAAATCCTCAGGCACTTGCGAACCTCCTTGGTAGTGGAACTCAAAGTATCTATTTTTCAGAAACTGGTACATTTTCAAAGATTAAGAGAACTTGAGGCTCCAGAGAAGTGTATCTATTCGATTTTCATTTTATTCATGTGTGTCTGTCTTCTTTAGATGATTATTATTGAAGATTTTTGGTTAATGCTGGCTGATATTGTCTTCAAGAATTAATAGCAGTGAACTTCTGATGCTGGATAATATACTTGTGTATTGAATTTTGTAACTCTGAACTGAATCTTAGGTAATGAATCTTCCCTTGCATTAGCTTATTCCTGATTTCTGGTTTTAAGATCCTTGTGTTGAACCTTTTGGTATTTGAGAAAGTACATTTTATAAAATGAGATGATCGATTGCCAAAACCTCGAGGCTTTGTGTTGTTGATTAGTTGAGTGTTTTACATTTTCACTTTGTTTAAATCGGTTTATCATCATTAATCATTACTATTACAATTACAATTACAATACAAATATATAAAAGGTAGAATCCTTGTAAAACATTTGGATTCCTCCTTTATCCCTACTTCTTTATTTTGATTTCCAATTTGCCCTTGCTTCTTATTATTTCTCATTAACCATCCATTAATTAAAATATTAATTAATTACTTAAGCTAACATTTGCCCTTACTTCTTATTATTCCTCATTAGAAATATTAAATACAAATTAATTACTTAATACATAAGCTAACATATGTTATTGTTCAATCTAATACGTTTAGTTAGTACATACTTAACAAACTTATGAAAAAGTTAAAATAATGTGAAACTTAAGATATATAATTCAAAATAGTAAAAACTATTAGGCATGAACAAAATGATTATTTAATTATTTTAATTTATGACAAATGCAGAACCGAGAAACATGTTTCTCTTTACCAACTTGCACAAATAATTATTTATTAATTTTTGGCGTACTATTTGGTTCCAATATCAATATTAATCTTTAGTGTTTTACCGTGTTTAATTTCAATTCAATTTCAAGATTAATCTATAGTGTAGTATTTATTGTGATTAATTTTAATTTTAACAATTATTTCAACAAAAAATTTTGAAATTACAATTGTTATTTTTATCTCAAACATCTCTTTTTTTGAAGTATAATTACAATTCGTATCATGACATTTCAAGTGCATATAGATATATATCCTTCTAAAATATAGCGCACAGAAATTAACAATACAAACTCTTATAAAAGGACTACAAGAAATAAAACTCTTATAGATGAGACTATAAACTACATATAAAATTAGTGTGATAAATTGTAATTCCAATTTGAATTATTTTAATATCAAATTCTGTTTTTACTTCTTACACCACATTATTTAATTCTTTCATTTCGATTTGTCTATTATTTAAGTTCAATCGTATAATTAATATTTAGTTTATTGTGGTCAACTTTAACTCAATTTCATGATTAAAACCACAATAATAAATACAAAGCAAGTATAAGTCATCTCTTCAAAGTAATATTTTATAAATGTATTGTTTAAATAATATTTTATAAGAAATCATATATGATTAGAAAGTTTTTTATTGCATGCAATAATCATACTATAAATTTAAATATACTTAAATATTATTAATGACAAACATATGAACCAAATGGTTCAGAATAAATTATTTTATTGTACTATGTTTTTGTATATATCACATTATATGTTATCATATAACATGCAATGCACGTTTTAATTACTCATATATAAAAGTACGAATGATGAAAAACCTTTTGATTTCTCATTTCGCCCTTACATATTTTTTAAATTCCTTACTTGCCCTTAACTCATTAATTAATTAAAAAAACTTTTCATTTTACTTGAACATTGCTTTGGGCTTTTTTTTTTTTTTGGGGACATCTTATTGCTTTGGGTTTTAACAGCTTATCTACATATACACCATTAATTAATTAATATCTCATCGGAATTAATTAACTAAGTATTACATACTACATTATTTACATATATGCAAATTGGAGTGAAATAGGGATTAAGCCAATTATTGTAACTTTTCATTTTTTTTTAATTCATATTTTTATCCTTTTTTATTATGATTCAAATCCAGTTAAAAAAAACAGTTGACATATTCATTTTATGATATTTAGTAGAAAGAAATGTCAAATTTACGTAATGTAGTAGTTGTAAAAGCTTACATGCATTTTGTACATTTCATTTCAATATTTTTTCACACCCATACCTTAAAAATTTACATTTTGAATTCAGAATTTACATCATTTTTATAGTTCTATCTATATCTATAATAAATTTATCACCAACAGTAGAGAAGCTTCTCTCTAACATGCAAAAAAAAAAAAAAGGGACTACATTGTTACCTCATCATCCATCACTCTATAGAAGTCTTTTAACATTGTTTCCTTCAACTAAACATGACGTAATAAGCACTTTATCTTTTTGAATATACCTTGTTGTCAATTTTCATTGTGAAAAACTGGTATTTCTAATAAATGGGCACAATTCACAGGTTCCTAAGAGCATCTCCAATGACAAGAGTAGAGGTGAAGGTGATAGAAGAGAGAGATTGTGAGGAGATAATTATTTAAATTGAATGAGTTAGTGGAAAGGGGTGTAGGAAAAAAACGGAAAAAGTGAAAAAGAGAAGAGAGATGAATAGAAATTTAAAAATAATGATAAAATAATAGTGGAGAAGGTGGAGACGAAGGTGTAGTTTTGGACCTTGGGGTTGACATTGGAAAAGAAAAATGAGGATACAGATATGTAAATGAGAGAAAAATGATTAAAAGAAAAAAAAAATTAAAAAAATAGAAAATATATAGAATCTACTTTATTTTTTGTGTGTATATGACTTTTTGGAGAAGACCCCACCTATTAGAAATGCTCTAATAAAAAATGAACCCTCTCCACAGGGCCCTTGGGGTTTGATCCTTATTGGGCTTAGTTGGAAGATTCTGGGATGGCAGCTAACCAGGCTGGGCATTTAACGGGCTCCGAGCCTAAGACGCGGGAGCACAATCCAGCCTTGACATAAGGTACAACCTGTGGGTGCATAATTGAGTGCGACAACGTACTATTCCTTAAAGCGTTTATCTCTATGCTCCATTATCCTCCTCTCTACAAAGATCGATAAACATCAGTGTCAGGTGTGGAACGGAGTTTCAAACAAAAGAAAGCAGAACGTAGGTTAGTGTTTTATTCAATAGGTTCGTGAATTTCAATTTAGCTCTCAGAGAGCAGTCTACGTGTCTGAGGAAATGTCAGATGGAGATGCTACATGACATTTATGTTTGCGGCGAAAGTTTCAGGTGCCCAGTTCTTATTTTGTATCGGTGTGTTGGTTTTAGGGTGCAAGAGAAGAAGCAACAGTTGTAATCTAGACAATGAGTTGGGTTTCTTCTTGTAGTACTAGTATTTGCCGTTTTAGCTCCAGTATGCCTGTGCCCACAGACCAATCATCCAAGCTTCTGAGTAGGCCTCTCAACCCCAGCCTTTCACAGCCTGTAAGTATGGACTAGTTCGCTCAAATTTGTGAAAAATTCCAGCCTTTTCTGTTTTCCCAACTCGGTAAAATTCTTTTCAATGTTTTCTTCTTTTCCTTTCCTCCCCACGTGTCTTATAAAGTTTCGAAATCCTTTTCTCCTGCATTTGAGTTCTGTTGCATTTTGCTGGTTCTCTACTTGCATGCAGTTCGGCTTATGGTATATAAATTTATAAATAAGAGATTATTCACATTCACATATAATTTTTTAACTTAATTGCAGGGATGGGGGCATAGAAGAGATATTTCACAAAATTACCGCATAGTGCCCAAAGTCGTTGGTTACTATGGCCTGAAAAGCCCACCTTATAAACTTGTGAGTTTCGTATAATCCCCAGTGTTTTCTTCTTGTGTAGACTGCAAGCACTGTGAAATTTTTTTTGAAGTAACTTATTATCTGTTAGTGTCGTAAATGCTTGAGTGCCTTATTTTAGACTGCCATCTTTTGATACCTATAGGCGGGTTTAAGATGATTTTTGATATGTGCTAATATGTTAAAAAAAATAATAGAAAAATAAATAAATAAATAAAACTTCCATATGACAATGTGTTTCTTTAAACAATAATTAAAAATTGCTATTTGAAAATTTTGTTTTGTCTAGGGGGTAGATCAGCTTAGGGGAGCCCCATGGATCTACCCATGTTTACAGTGATCTATTGCTAACAAGCTTGTGAGGAAAAGTAAAAAATCGATTTGATTTTTGTTGCATCTTTTGTATGTCCTTGATATGATGCTATTTTCTGATTTCTTGTTAATCTTAATAGTTTCTTTTATCTCCTATGTTGAAAAAAATTTTCATGGCCAGCATAGTCATGCTTTTCATCTTTGTGTTTGTTGGTTATACAAAGAAACGATGTTTTACATTTGAAATTGATCTCAATATATGTTCTGCAGAAGGAAAATTTGTGCTCGATTTCGAGTTTTTCCTTATCACAATTGTAGTGAGTCTTTTACATAGTAGTTCCTGGCCTAATGAATCCTTTATGCCATTATCTAAGTTATGATCTTTCTGGACTTACATTACTTAAGATCGGAAGAAATGAGGTTATAATTCCCTCAGTCCTGCAATGCGATCCCTTTGGAGTATTACTTAAATAGTAGATGTGCACATTCATTATAACCTGGAAGAAAAATCCATGTAAAGTGACTACGGCATAGTTTTAGATCCCATGTGCCTCTTTTACCATGTGCAAGTTGTTGTATGGATTTTCCAAACAAGCAGTTAGAGGAAAATTGCACAATCCTAGAAAGCGTTAGAAGTTGATGAAACTTTACTTGCCGTGAATAGAAATAAAGAAAGACTGTTATGAAGCATCTCCTTTTCTTTTTCTTTTTGTCTTTTTTTTTTCCCTCTCCCTTCGGAATTATAAAGATGGTGTGCATAATACTATCTCTCCTAGTTGATGCCTTTGTCTTATCACTTTAACCATTCACTTGACATATGAATTTTCCTTCTGCCTCTGTAGGATGCATTAGAACCATATATGAGTCGCAAGACACTTGAGGTTCACTGGGGGTTGCATCACCGTAATTATCTGGAAGTGTTGAACAAACAGCTTGAGAAAAATGACATACTCTATGGATATACTATCGATGAGCTAATCAATGTCTCATATAACAATGGCAACCCCTTTCCCGAATTCAACAATGCTTGCCAGGTATGTCCAAGTTAATGATTAGGATTCTCTGTTGTTATAACTTCGAGCTTTTATCTGCTAGTAGCAAATTGTCTTGTCATTGGGGCCTCCTTATTGTCGATTCCTTAATGTTATTCTCTTTCTTAATCTATCCCCTCTGTTTCAATACATTTTCTCCATTTGCCACCACGCAACTCCTGACATCATTATTAGCCTTAAATTTAGTTTTATTTATGTGATGGTATGACAGTGAGTTGGATATAGTCTTCCAAGTTTATTGCCATCTTATACAGCTACATCTTTAGGTGTGGAACGATGATTTCTTTTGGGAATCCATGCAACCAGGAGGGGTGACAAGCCCAAGTTAGGCTTACTAAAGCAGATTGAAAAGGATTTTGGCTCATTTACCAATTTCAAGGAGAAGTTTATAGAGTCAGCCCTCACATTGTTTGGCTCAGGCTGGGTTTGGTTGGTCTGTAAGTTCTCCTTTCTTTTAAGATTTACTTGCTATTGTTATTACCACACAGCTAGGTTGCATTTCCTTAAATATACTCAGCTGTGTTTCAAAAGTCCTGGTAAATCAGTTCAATGATTACTTAAAAACTGCTCTGATTAACCAACAAATTAAGCATGGGCAAGTTTAATAAGTGTAGGCAAGTTTAATAAGTGTTTTAATATATATATATATATATATATATATAAACTGAACTTATTCTGACCGATTTTTTTGTGGAATGTTCATTTGTTTATTTGTTGGTTTTGAAAACATAGAAATTTAGTGGATTCTATTGTGGGATGTTAAACCAGCTTCAGATTTTCCTTCTCTACAACATTGAAATTTTCTTGTTCAAATATGTTGCAGTGAAGAGGGAGGCAAAGTGTCTTGCAATTATGAAAATATCAAATGCGATCAACCCTTTGGTGTGGAATGACATTGTAAGAAGCTTCTTTCTATTTTCGTTCTCCATCCTTCAAAGAAATTGCCGTTTGTGAAAGAGTCCTTGACATTGTTTTGATTTCATGATTATGCAGCCAATCGTTGGTTTGGATATGTGGGAGGTATGTCCCTCTCACCCCCATGTCAAACAGGGACTAGCATCTTTCGCCAAGCTCAAGGAGTTTACTTGTGGATAAATATAGTTGAAAATAGATAAATTTTTGAGTTGTCAAAGTTGAAATTTATCTGACTGTGAAGTAACTTTTACCCTTCAAAGAAAGAAAAAGTAATGTGGTTAAAACATGTTTGAAAAGAAAGGATACTTTGTGTAACTTTTGCCATATTTAAGCATGCTGTCTGAAACATACTAGGTCCTTGGCCCACTTGGGCCATTGGATATTTGTATAACCATTTCTTCTCTTCATTGCGGATTTTGATTCTTTTATCCATCTGCCATTGCAGCATGCTTATTACTTGGATTACAGGGTATGTCCATTTTTATCTGTTTCCTTTCCCCACTCTGCCTTTATTTTTCTCGGGCAACCTGTTCTGATTGACTCTGTTGTTGGCACCCTAATGTATAAACAGAATGACAGGGCCAAATATGTCAACACGTTTATGAATCACCTGGTATCTTGGGATGCGGCATCAATTCGTATGGTTCGTGCTCAAGCCTTCGTCAATTTAGGTGAACCTAAGATCCCAGTTGCATGAAAATTCCACGACCTTTTCGTACGCTGAATCTGGGGCCCTGGCTCATATGTTGGGCAAGCAAGGAAACCGCAATGCCGCTCTCTTGCTCGACCAAAATTTGACTGATTAAGAGTAGGGGCATGGTTGCAAATATTCTGGAAGTTGGCTTTACAACTGGAACATCTGGTATAAATGGGCTCAAAGGTACCTCATCATCTGATTGCTGCATTGGAGAAAAAACGTAAGGGCTTAAGGCATACTGCTTTTTTTGAAGCATGCACTATCCGGAAATTCTGTCGAGACTTGTATGCATTACCAAACGCCATCTCTCTTATGTGGTGAAAACATTTTGAAGCTTTTACATACGTTACGTATGAAAATAGTATATTTGAATGAGAACATTCTTTTTACATCCTTTGTTCCCTTCCCAATTAAGTGCTGCCCATGGCATCTACGTGGGTGGTCAGGCACAGTTGGCCACCGTCGATGATGACAAAGTAGCAAGGTCAATCCTGAAATATCTAATTTTCGTTTTCCCCATATTTTTTCCATCCCTAAATGAAATACTAGTATCTCTTTTTCCCCTTTTATTTCTTCCAAAAATTTATTTCCCTATCAAATTGTTGCCAAATTAACTCCATTACATTAATTTGTTTATCCACCGAAAATCAATAAATCAGATCTATTACTATTCTTTAACTTGTTTTACAACTTATACACATGGCATTATCAAGTTGTGAAAAAAGTTGTATAGAGAGCAGTACGTGTAGTATGATCCATCCAAAAAATCTATAAAGGATAACATGAATTCGTTTTCTTCTTCCTGGATACAATATATTATCAAAGATTTTTATAAATTTTGATAAATTTACATTCTTTGATTTGTGCGTTTAAGGTCTTTGATTCATGCATTTGAAGTGCTCCTTAAATATTTAACGTTTTTTTACCACATTATTTTTAAAATTTCTTGGCCATGATTTGAAATTCGGGCAAAACGTAATCCAGCTTATTTTAAAGATTCGTAAAGAAAAACGAAAAAAAGGATTGCAAAAAAAAGGGGGATAAGAAAACAAATGATAGGGAAAAGTTAAGTTTACATAATAAAAAGTAAACAATGGCACTGGACGATGCGTTAAAATTATGAAAATTGATGTTGTATGTGATATGATAACTGAAAAAATGATTTTCTACAAACTATTGTTGTGCGAAAATATTGTAAAAATATTATTATGTAATTGTAGAATAAGTCTAATAATGAACAATGAGTTCGATTATTTATACGAACGCTTTAACAAAAATTTATATAGATTAGAACTAAGAGTTTGTTTGATTCTCATTATTTGTTCAAATTTGACGAAATTATAATAAAGAGATGGATAAAATGTATATTGAAAATATAAAAAAATTTGAAATATGTGATTGTAATTAATTAATTTTTAAATTAAATGTTAAATTAATAGTAGATAAAATTATAGAGGAGTAGACAATCAAACAAGCTCTAAAAATCAACCACTTGTCTAAAACTTTTTCATGAAACTGTACGTACAAATATTACTTTCCCTATGAACAATGGTCAAATGAGATCGGATCTCGATTCAATGCATATGACGCTCTTCCGATCACCTCTCCACGTGCTATCCGGACCTGCTTCACTTCATGACGAACATGCAAGGAAAGAAAGCCCTTGTCCTCTTATTTTATTACCAATTGTGTACAGACAGCGACATTTTTATGGAATCATTGAAACCCACCAATATCTTGTTGTTATCCCCCCGCGGCGATTTGACTTGTTTGGACCCTACAATTTTTTCTGTGTAGCTCGATTTTTTTTGGCCATTGGTTGCAAACATTGAATTAGACTGCTATCTGTTGGTTTTGCTTCAACAATGGCCGCTCGGAGAGTCTCATCTCTTCTCTCTCGCTCACTCCCTTTGTTCCCTCGAACAGGTATGTAGATCAATCACCAAACTGTAATGTTTGGGGAAATTTTTATCTGGACTTCTTGAATATGTGTATATGCTGTAGACATAAAAAGTTTGTAGCTTTGTTGTTTTATTTTATCTGTGAAGTGAGTAAAGAAGAAAAAAATTCTGGGTTTTCCCCCTTCGTTTTTAGTTATACGCTTTTCTGTTTTATTGTGTTCAAATTGGGTTGAATCAGTTGTTTACTTATGAGCTTTTTTTTGCATCATCCTTTTTTTCCCCTAATTTTTGCTGGAGTTAGTTTAAGTGAGATAATCTGAGTTTGGGTGTCCGCAATTTAGTTAATTGACATTGTTGTTGTGCTTTCTTGGAGCAGACAGAAAAAGGAAAATCAGCAAAATGCGAAAGATTTGTGCTAATTATTTCCAGTTTTGCATAGAAGGAAACTCAAAAATCATTGATGTTTTAAGTTAATTGACATTGTTCTCCAAACGTTTGCGGGAAGAGATTATACAGTTTAATGTGGCTATCTTCATAATATCCCCTTATTCCAGACTCCGTGCTTTTTTCCATTATTGTACATAGCATCAACTTGTGAGGATGATCATTTGTGGGTAGTTGTGGGTCGCACTAAATGTTTATTTTGATTACTATCTATCCCAATCAAACAAAGCTCTCAAAAGTGTTTTACAACATGATAGCTTGATATTGCTTTTTAAGAAGGTTGCAACTAGCAAGAATCGTGCTGCTGGTGTTTGCTTCCATGGCAGAGTACATGGTTGACTCTGTGCTGATATATCACAGATTGCATCTTAAATTAAGGAACAATTTTATGATTTCATCTTTTATGTGAAATGGGAATCTGGATTTGGGATTCTGGGAGTGCACAATTTTGCTCTGGCCACTTCTGATTTTGGTTCTTATTTTCGTACGGCAAGTTTCTATTTTGTTTTGGTAATAGAACTGTATGTTGTTGTATGTGTGGAATACTATGAAGCATGAACTGTTTTTTCAGGACAAAAGTCTTATCTGGGCGGACGAATTTATCAATATAGCACAGCTGCAGCTCTTGAGGACCCCATCAAGCCCCCAGTCCATGTAGAATACAATAAGCTTCTTATCAATGGACAATTTGTTGATGCTGCATCTGGTGAGTTTTCCTGCTTTTCCTGTGAGTACAGGCTCAAATATTTCAATTTATTGAAATACCTAATAACCAATAATTGTACTTGCAAGTTTATTACCAATCTTTCATGTGCCAGAACTAAATTCTCAAGCTTTCTGAGATCAGGAAAAACTTTTCCAACTCTGGACCCCAGAACGGGGGAGGTGATTACACATGTTGCTGAAGGTGATGCGGAAGATATTAATCGAGCAGTGGCTGCCGCTCGCAAGGCTTTTGATGAAGGACCATGGCCTAAGATGACTGCTTATGTAACTATGTCTTTCTGCGGTTGAACTTTCATTGCTCCACTAAAGAAAGATTATAACTAATATAATTTGTTACTAAATGCAGGAAAGGTCGAAGATAATTTATCGTTTTGCTGACTTGGTTGAAAAGCATAATGACGAAATTGCAGCTCTTGAGACTTGGGATAATGGCAAGATATATGAACAGTCTGCTCAAACTGAAGTACCAATGTTTGTTCGGCTATTTCGTTATTATGCTGGTAGGTTATCAACAAATTCTGCCACTTTCTGTTTTTCGCCAGAGTTCTGTGACCTCAGCTCATGTATTCTACAGGTTGGGCTGATAAGATTCATGGGCTCACCATTCAGGCTGATGGGCCCTATCATGTTCAGACTTTGCATGAACCAATTGGTGTTGCTGGTCAGATCATTCCATGGAACTTTCCTCTACTCATGTTTGCTTGGAAAGTTGGGCCTGCGTTGGCTACTGGCAATACCGTCATACTTAAAACAGCAGAGCAGACACCATTATCTGCTCTCCTTGTAGCAAAGCTATTTCATGAGGTAATGTTGTATAAATCACCGTTTTCACTTTTGCTTTATCATTAGACTGATTTTTGCTTGAAACGATACCTGCCGATGGTCGATCTCAACGCATTCTACCTCATTATAATTTCCTTTTTATAATGAGAATCAAACACCCCTTGAATTTGTCTTATCTAACATCCTTGACTGTTGGTTGTTGCCTCCCCTGAGTTTCAAGCATTTAATCCTGCATTCCTGCTTACTGGAGGTTATGATCAAATGTGTCAAAGAAAATACTAAGCCTCACTGAACGATAACAAGTCAAATTTTTTTGTGCTTTTTTTATAATTTCACATCCGCACATTCTCTCCTGTATATGCTTCGCCTATACTATGAGTTCCACTTGTGGCATTCATGTAATTCTTTGCCTGAACTTGTGTGTATTGCATCCTTTTCTATCATGCTGAACTTCTCTTATTCAAAATCCAAATATCTGTAGACTAGTGGAGTCACTTGATAGTTGAAATCTCTCACAATCTCTTGACAGGCTGGCCTTCCTGATGGCGTTTTGAACATCGTTTCTGGCTTTGGTCCTACAGCACTTGCTGCTCTTTGCAGTCATATGGATGTAGACAAGGTAATATTAGTCTCAAGTGAATGTTATACCATATACCATACAAGTTAACAGTTGGGTGAGGATTCTGATTTTTAAATATTCATCTTTTTGGACTACATAATTAACTAATGACTGATAAACAAGTCTTGGTTGTGCATTTCTCAAATGTGCAACTATTATCTCATATTGAGGGCAAGTTTCCTGTAACTTTTGACTTTAGCCGTAATGTACCTGTAACTATTACTTATTAGTAAAGGGGTATAATTATGCACAGAATTTCTGTAATTGTAATCTCTCTCAGAGACACACAAAGATGAGTATCATACTGCAAATGAAATTTATTGCATTCACAATTTTTTTCTGAAATTTGCCATCTGTCTCACTATTCATCGGAAGTGGCAACTTCACCTCTCCATACTTACGAACTGTTGGATAAGTCTTTAGTCTACCTGTGCAGCTTGCTTTCACAGGATCAACAGATACAGGGAAAGTTGTACTTGAACTGGCTGCCAAAAGCAATCTAAAGCCTGTAACTTTGGAACTTGGAGGGAAGTCTCCTTTTATTGTTTGTGAAGATGCAGATGTGGACAAGGCTGTTGAGCTAGCACATTTTGCTTTATTCTTCAACCAGGTATTCCTTCACCAACTGTTCATTTCTCTCATGGGGTTGAAAATGGCAGAACATAGTTTTCAACTCAAGATGAAACGTGTTCAGGGACAATGTTGCTGTGCTGGCTCCCGGACATTTGTTCACGAGAAAGTTTATGATGAATTTTTAGAGAAAGCTAAAGCTCGTGCCATTAAACGCACTGTTGGTGACCCATTCAAGGCAGGCACAGAACAAGGTCCTCAGGTAAACTTTATGGCATGTTTTGTCGACTATACAACTTTGAACAAGATTGAAGAAAATAAAGAAGTTAGAATATTTTGTCTCATTCGGTGCATTGTAAATAGTGGCAGGGAATGTGGGGGAGCTGGCACCCACTGAAATTGGTTTCTCCGTCCTTAGTTTCTTTCTTTTTCTTTTCCTCTTCTTCTTCTTTTCCCTCCTTCCCGGGGACAAACTTTGAATTAAAGTTAGTACGATGCTCCATATAAAGATATTCCTTGCGTAGAGCTCGTTGATAGTTTCATTAAATCATTTGATTAGCATTTGATCTTGTATTCTGCACCTTGCTCGAAGGCTGACTTTCCATGTTCTACACTGGTTACCCCCACCCCACCCCCCAAACCCACAAAAATAATAAAATAAAATAAAATAAATAAATAAAACATCAACGTGTGTGCATTGTAGAGATCCTCAATTTTTCTCCA
>CAVNYN010287628.1:0-40809 GCA_963692815.1 Nyctanthes arbor-tristis | reverse complement strand
CTGCCAAAAAGGTCGTATAAGGTTGGTTCAGGAAAAATTTACAAAAGTTTTAACGCTAATATTTACGTTCCCTATCTCAAAAAGATATTCTTCATTTCATTTTTTATTCATCTCAAATTATATTCTCTTTTTTAAGTTAATTTTTTAGTTTTCTAATATACTTTCATTTGTGGTTCATAGCAATAAAAAATAAAGAAAAACTAGAGTGAAATATTAAATAAATTAAAGGGTATATTATGAAATATATTATTAAATTGTTCATTTATAATAATATTAAATGATATTTTCTTAATCTATGTGAAAAATGAAAGGGGAATATCTTTGTGCGACGGAGAGAGTATATTTTTAAGTACCAATCTAACAAATACTAACTCCATTTGATATTTTTTTATTTTATTAATTTTCTTCACAATGAATTATAATTTTACATCATCATAATTTTACAAGAAAAGGGACCCTCTAATACTTTAATTATTAAATTTTCAATTATTTGCTTTTTAAATGATAAAATGTAATCCCAAGAAAGTCGTACATTCGGTCAAAAAAAATGGAAAGAAAGTCGACATTTATGACCAATATTTAAACCTATTGAAAGGATTTTTTTTCTTTTTTTAAAAAAAAAATGCTTACCTCGTCAATATTTTAAACATGAAAATTATTCGTTTCAATAATGTTTTTTTTTAAACGTATTTGTTTCAATAACATTAAAACCGTATTTAGTTTGAAATTTTTGAAGATACCACGTTTAAAGTTTCACTTAGGGCCCCCGAAATCATAGGGCTGGCCCTGTTTGTTAAAAAATCTTTAGGAGGTTATCATCTAATGACACATAATGATGATTATCACCACTAGTAATAAATAGTATTACTTAAATGGATCATATTAGTATTTGTCAAAACCGCATATGTTAGTATATTAGACTTAATTTGACACTTCAATTCCGTCTTAGCATCTTTTGACGTATTGATGAAATTTGATCATGCTTTGTATAGTTTATGGCCAGAAATCGTGATCTCACACTTTCTTATACTCAACGCTATTTATAAGACCGATTATTGAGAATTTCATCCCACATACGATGTGATTGCGCCAAGGTTTCTTCCCCTTTATCACATATATATGTATATGTATATATATGACATTTAATGTAGCACTAGAAGTGTTGAGAACCAATTTAAATGACAACATACATGACATTTAATGATAACTAAAGCTAAAAGCACATTTAACCACTTAATTTAATAGGTGGGATCCTTACTGGTTAGACAATATGAATCCAAGAAAAATGACATAATGGTCTGCTCTTCTTTCATAATTTAATAGACGGGATCCTTATTGGATTGAACACAAATCCTTTCGAATGAACATACGTTTTTGTTTACGAATGCTCCCATTCATCAAATCAACTACCAAAATGCTAGAGAATTATTAACATACTTCCATGTACGTAGGAACTTTTCCTTTATACACAGCATAAATAGCTTCTGCACACACCTAAGAAAATAAATACTTTGGCATCTATACAATACAAGAGAGACCCCACGGGATTGTCCCATTAACAGCATGTTTACTCACAGTAGGAAGTATACAAAAAAACAGAAGATATAAATTTACAATTTTATTTCCCTAATCCCATCTATTTCAGCAACTCGTCCAGAAAACTTTAATCCCGTAGAAAGGAAATTCATCAAATTCCAAGGTCAAATGAAGGAGAGCCAGGGATATCGAGATTTTGAGCCATAAGTTCAGAAGCGCTCACTTGGTTCTTCATTGAGCACTCTGATTTACTCCTGAGTTGTTTGACAGCTTGTTCCTCAATTGCATCAAGATCAATATTTGCAAAAAACTGGTCGTCATCAAATATATCTACATTGTCGCCAGTTCTTACGCAGAAGGCTGACCTATCTTTTGCAGCTTCAGAATGTAACGAGAACTCATTCTCTAACTTGACAATTGGTACTGATTGGGCTTGGTAAAGGCTGAATTTTCTCTTCTGATTCACTGTCATGTTCCCAGTTTCAGTAGTGTCTAAACCAGTTTGAGCAGAGTGGCTTCCAGTTCCTATCATGCTAACACTTTCATTTGTCCTTGAACTTGGACCGGCGGAATCAGGACTAACATGAGCTGAAAAGTTAGGCAATCTCTGCATGGGTGATTGACTGAGCAAGGATCGCCTGAGGGGAAAAAATAAATAAAAAGGACTTAGTTTCAAATAGTTGATAGATAATTATACAACGGTTAGTTCCATGATAATAAAACGAAGCTAATGACTACAGCAACTATATATATAATATATTTCCAAGGGGATTAAATCATGGGTATTTACGCATACTCAATTTCCTATTAAACTGGCTTAAATCAAAGATAAAAATATGTACTCCCTCCTCTTGCGAAGATAGTCCAGTGTTCCTTTTTCATCCGTCCCAAAATATAGTCCACTTGTGAAAATATAGTTAATTTCTTAGTTTTCTTAAGTCCCCAATTTAATGTGCCTTATTATCAACAAATAACAATAATAACTATTAAAGTGGCACTATATAAATGGGAGGGTGGATTGGGAAAATTGTTCTTAAATTTTACTTTTTCGAGTAATATTTTTTTGAACTTGCTAAAATGAGGACAAGACTATCTTTGTGAGACAGAGGGAGTAATTTTAAAAGCAACATCTTAGGACATCAATATGCTAGAATTGATGCGACAGTGAAATTGATCAAATGGAAGGGTAGAAGAAAGTGGGAAATGCATATAATAGAACAAATATCAACAAAAACCTGTAAACAGCCATCATGTCGATGCTGCCAACTTCAGCTTGAGTAACTGCAGCTGTAGGTTTAAACAGTCATCTATGAAACTATCATCATATGTACTGTTAGGCTCATCTTCCTCGTCTTCAGATGCCATGCCTTCTGAAGACACCCTGCTAACTAACACATAAACCATTAGCAAGTTGGGATCAACTTCAGAAGTGAATACTGATTGGGATTCTTGTAATGCCAAGCAAAAACAAAAAATAATATACATCAATCCTTTTCTTGCTAGTTTTTAAATCCATCCTGTAATACAAAATCCATCCTGTAATACCACAACAACTACATAAGAATCAAGAGAGAGAGGGACAAATGCTTAAAAGAGATTATTAGAACCAATAAGATATGGTGCATAATTAGTGATGGCTGGTGAAGGTGATTCCATATAATTGGGATTGGCTAGATGAACACCTTTGGGCACATTGATTGGCAATGGTATCAGCCTAGATTAATTTTGGTATTATATATCTCCCTCTTATAATCTATTCCTATCTGTTGCTCGTGTACGAGAGATCGTTAGACCTACCACACACCACGAGTAATCCAAATTATCACTTATCATCAATTGACACCACCTCCATCCGTTGGCATATATCCCAATTTATACTTTTCTCATTCCACTATGACTGCATATTCGTCTTGCCATCTAATCTCATTTTGGCGGAACCTTATTTAAATGGACATACCACAGCTTTAACAACTATAGAGATAATAATAGCTGTAGCAAGTTGCAACTGCTATATAACTTGCCTTTAACTCATTAACTATCGTATGATAAAAATAGAGTACTAGCATGACTTGTACATTTCATCCCATCTCACTCATAGTTGACAAGTTCATCTTACATTCACAGAAAATTGCCAGATCTCTAAAGTCTACTCTATTCTTTTCTCTCAATTAAAAAAGAATCAGATGAGACAGTGGGAAGTTCATTATCAGCAGGCAGCCAATTTGATAAATCTATATGAAAAAAAGGCCCTAGTTATAGAGCAATCAAGAAGTGGGAAAGTGGTAAGTTATTATCAAGTTAAAAATGTAGAAGTAAACTTCAGTTCCTGCCCCTAAGTAATAACAGCATTACGGGACAGAAGTCAGAAAAGTTGGGGATATTGACATTTCTGTCTAGTATTGTTATCTGTTGAAAAAACATGCCTTGTCTATTTCAGTCCATTTGTGAACATTCGGTCATATCCAGTTAAAGAAATGGGTGTAACAATTTTGAATTTTCATATATCCGACAACTTTAACCATCCAATAATGCACTTACTCAGCTTCTTCTTCAATATATACAGCAGCACCATTTGCTTGCTTCTTCTGATCTGAGAGTGCCAAAAGAAGAAAGAAAGACTTAGAACTTTGGGAATTTGGTTTTCAAATGAATCCAAGCCCATATGTACAAAATCAGTCAGAATAAATATCAAACTACAAGAAAAGACTATTAAGACCGATAATGCCATAAGAGAGAAAAACAAGACTCCTGCATCAACATCAACAGTCATAATTACTTGAAACGTAATGACAATCCTTTACCTCTGCCATGTTTAACTGCAGTATGACTATCAGTGACAACAGAAATTTTCTGTTTGTCAATGAGACAAGTCTGACCCTTGCATTCTGAAAGCATGTTCTGATGTAGATCTCCATGCTTGCGTAGCCTTCTAAACTTACGTTGCTGCACAACAGTTTCACATTTGCCTCCAAAATTCAGAGCCCAGTCTTCACTACTTGTGTTTGACAGTTTGGCAATAGGAGTCTGGGTTTCCTTAGGAACAGGAAATGGAGATTGGCATGATGTTGGTGCACAGTTGTCCAAATGTAGTGGTGAAGTATCAACTTTTTCTATTTGATTCATATCCACTTTTTCTGTTGACTTTGTTAAGGACTCAGAATGCGTGTTTGGGGATGTGGCAAGATCCGGCTTCATGTCATCGATTTCTTTACACTTTGATATCCCTGCAAAACAAAGAACTTTTCACATGTAGATATGATAATGAAATAAGATGAAATTGTGCCAACAATGAAGCTTGTAAGGAAATCGAAACAGACCAGAATCATTTATAAGAGACTCTGGAACAACCCCACTCTTAATAAAATTAGTCAACCGTGGACTGAGCTCAAAATCTTCAAAATTATTGCTCAACTCGTCATCTAACGCAGTTGATATCCTATTATGCTCGACTTTGGGATCCTTCCCATGACTATCCTTTTCATTTGACTTTCTGCTGGATAGACAAGGAGTCTCAACTTCTGTGGATCTTGTCTGTGAAGTGTGAATGTCTTTATCTTGCACAGCCTTTTCGCTAAATCCTTCCATGGTAGCGTCTAAGTTAGATGAATCTTGCATCAAATTGCTTACAAATTCCTTATTGTTACAAAATGTAGAAGTAGAATGAGATATCAGGGAAAATTCTGACAAAGACAAAACCAGGACCCGTCCAACATCATCAACGGATACAATTTCTGATTTATATAGGAAAGAATGGGCAAGAGATTTCTGCCAATGTAAATCCTGCATATGAATATCTTTATCTCTTGAAATATCCACACGTTCTGCATCAGATTGTCGTACTTCTATTTTCAACTCCCCTTCAGCAAAATAGCCCGGAGCTAAATATGAAGCAAATGTTAGTTATGCAAATCATAATGGCAGATGAAAATCAGTCAGAAATCTTCCGGCACTTAATAGCACCAAATAGCAACAGTACGAGAAACAGACTTCCTAAGGTATCACTTAATCCTTCAATTAGTCATGAAATATTTAACAATATATAAACATGACTTCATGAGAAACAAAGCGGAGTAAGTGTTCCACATTAATCCTTGTTTCATAAAGGTTTTCTCATAATCACTTTTTTCCCAAACTCATTTTCTATCACACATTCTCTCAATAAACTAACTCTTGCATGTGGACTAGTAAATCGTAATTTTTCCTTATTAACCAAGTTATCCAAAAAAGAAAAGTTACTTTTCACAAAATAACTTCTCAAAAGAGTATTACCGAACAGGGGCTAGATTGGATTAGTTTGGAAAAAATTCATAGTCCCTCTCCAGCCCTCCCAATTCAAAACCCCGCAAGATGGGACACAAGACACATACAAGCAATCAAAGACAATGTCATATAAGTTATAGCTAATCATGAATACATTTCAAGATCCCAACATCGAGTTAATTGAATTGTCAAAGCAGGCTTCAAATGCCAGAACCAAAAGGACTTCAAGCAAAGTCGCCCTGAAAATCCTACAGATGTATTCCCAAACTCCACAGCAAGGAAATACTCAACTAGTTATGTATCATACCAATGAAGCCTACAGAGCGTTATAATCACTTACCTATAGTATTTGTATCATACAGTTCCTCAGCTTCTACTTTTAAACAGGGCTTTGCAAAGTCTTCAGCCTGAAACATCAGAATAAATCAATAGCATTACATTACAAAAGATACGAGATATTTAAAAATCAACAATAACTGAAGCAAAAACCTTAGTAGTAGAAGTTTTTGTGTCAGAAGAAAATGATAATCCTTGCAGATATTGCATCGTATCAATTAGTATTCCCGTCATCGAAGAATGTGCGACATTGTGCACTCTGCAGGAAAATGTCTGGAAATGAGGGAATGCAATTAGCCACGGTCTCCAATCTTTATACCCATTACAGCAAAAATACTTGTCAAGAATGTCGGTCTCAGCATTTGTTAATTTGGTTTTATATGCAGGTGTCATGATGAGGTGATTATCCTTCACTTTCTTTCCACGAGGAACAAATTGTTCAACTGAAATCTCAACCAGTTGAACATCTGGCTTAAATACATGAGGAACCTGTAGATACCAATGTAAATTACAAAAGTCAAGACGTCAGCTACCATGAAATTAAAATTGACCTTAATCAATTCAACTGATAAAACATACCATCCTTGGACTGGAATGGAAATTAAAGCTATTCATTCCACCATTGCTCATATGTTTCTTAATGGCCTTGCTGTTCACCTGCTTTCGCAGGTAACCCTTCAATTCCGACCCTTCACATGCCAAAACTAGTAAAAGCTTGTTACGGAATTTATCAAGTAACTGGTGAACTACTTGCAAGTCTATGACTTTACATATTTTTTATTCTTCATACAATGTTATACTAATTGCACATAAAAATTGGGCGTTTGATTCTCATTATAATTTTGACAAAATTATAATGGGGAAGCTACAACAAGGTGAAACCAATGGTAGAGATTTAAGGAATCTTTGAAATGTATGGTTGCAATTTTGTACTGGCCAAATAGTGATAGGCAAAACTATAATGAGGAAAAGAAAACAAGACTAAAACACCCACTTAATAAAGCACCAATACTCAGAAAAACCATTACTTAGGAAAGCAAAGGATATCCACTCGTCCTTCATGTTTCCTACCAGTCCTCCGCATTCGCTGAATCATTCTCAACGGCGAGACATTAGCATCAAAACATATCACAAGATCAACTTCCATGATATCTAGACCTTCTTCACCAATTGACGTCGCAACAATTACATTGTAACCACCTGTGCGAAATTTCTATACAGACTAGTCAAGTAAACAACTGCAAAATGGAAAACCTTAAAAAGAAGAAGAATTACCTCTAAAACAGCCTGTTGAACTTTTTGGGATTGTCCCTTTAGTGTTTTACCTGCAAAAACAAATAACTAGAGAAGGTGACAAGGTGCTACAAGTCATCTCAGGTCCAGGCCGCTAAGATATCCTCTGGGTTATAAAGAGTGCTTTCTATGAGTGTTTGATTATCATTAAAATGGAAGGTAGAATGAGTGGTCGAGAGAGAGCGAAATATGTAGTTGTAATTGAATAGTTGTCAAATCAATTGGTATGCAAGGTTATAATGGGAATTGAAAAATGAGAATTAAATACCCCTTTAGTTGAAAAGTAAGTTGGGATCGATACAGCATCAGCTTTCCCTTTTTTAGGATAAAAATATGAATTAACAGGAACATTCAATGTGAGGAATTCTCGATTAAGCATATTTTCTACTCATTAAATCAGCAAGCATCACACAGTTCATGCCTCATGGCATCGGCCAAGCACAATCAGACCCAAACTGATCATTGAGGCATCCAAAAGAAGGAACACCAGAGAGTTATAAGCTCCGTTTAAACCATAGTTATTGGAAAAAGAGACCAGCAGCATTAGTTCACGAACTAGACAGAGATATCGACCGAAGATAAGAAAGTCCACGGTGTAGACAAGTTCATAATACACTTCCAAGATAAACAGAATTAAGTTATTATTACGTTAATATTCATAAATATTTCACTTAGTCACCTTTCAAAGTGCAATTGAAAATAATATAGTACAAGAAAAATCCTGAAACGATCAATACATAAATCCCCAACAATAGGAGCACAAGCTGCATAACTAAGAAGGGAAAGTAGACGAGGTTACAACCTGAGCTCTGACCAATAAATTCGGTAGCTTTTACAATCTCCCTGATACTTGTAAGCGCATTCATAATGTCCCTAACAAATCATTGTTGAAAGAAAGGATGTTGATTGGAATTTCATTTTGGATCAAAATTTCATCTAAGATCATATGAACAAGTTGAAAGTGATCTATACCTCACACTTCCCCTAAAATTTGAAAATATAATGACCCGTGAGTTTTCTGGATTTTTCACTTCTGCGCCAGAAATTTTTTATTGTCAGCTTTTGCATATACGCAAATCTAAATGTTGAATTTAAGGTTCAAAAGAACAATTAATCCTTCAATAAAAACACATGATCTCAACTTATAAAACATTTTCTTTGAACAATGGTTGTTGTACTAACAGTAAAGGCAACAAAAAAAAATAAAAATAAAAATAAAAATGCCAAACTAAAAGGAAAATCAAATTTTTGCGGCCACAAACATAGTTTAGTAGATAATATACACAACAAAACAAATACTTCAAATGGAGAAATTAATATCTAATGAATTATTCCAATTCCCTTGTCATCTAGGGTATTTTTTGTCCGTCGTATCCGGGGAACTTCCAACTTCTTATCATTGATCAGTTTCCACTGGCTTCTTCCTTATTTTTTAGATAACAATATCTAATTGAGTGATTAATGTTTCCTATTTTTTATGGTGTTTTCCTTTTTTGGTTGAATTTCTGAAACACTACCCACCCAAACTTATCTTTAGTTCATCCAGTCCATCAGCTTCCCTTGAAAATAAATATCATGGAAGTTAGTCACATGAATGTGTAGGTTAGGAACGTGTATGTCCTGTAACATGCACACATCTAAGATAATAGATCATTTGCCCGCTCTATCCTTTTCATCTTTTTAGTTTGTCTGGATTATGCCATTTTGCCCTCCACAATTACTGTTCTATATGTTGTCCAACACTAGGAAGTCCACTAAATCAATAAGACTTGTCCGCCAATAAGAATTATAGACAGCAAGCAATAAGAATGACCTGAGATGAAGGATGCATTGCATCACTGCAATTAACTAAAATGCTACTTACTGAAATGATCTATCAATACTTCCAGCATCTTTGCTAATTTGGGGCTAGGGGCTCCATGTGTTACGCTTTGATGCATCAAAAGTTTGGCTTCAGAAAGAACTTCATTTCTACTAACTAGTCGTGCAAAGGACCTGCAACAGTTGAATTTATAAGCTGTGGTGTTTTGGCAACTTATAATAAAAAGTTGTTAATATGATACTATATGAGCAGTGTCTATGAATGCCACCATATAAAAAACAAAATTATGCTATATAGATTTTTATCGAGATATTTTGATACATTTTTCTGGTATGTGCAAGCTATGCAGATAGAAAAGCTTCCTAAGATGATAAATAGCTCATACCCTTGCTTCAACTTGTCTTCAAGCATTTCGAAAGCAGGCTTTATTCCGTGGCTTGAAAGCAACTTCCTTATATGATAAACTGTTATAAGAACCCCAAAATAGCCTTCAATTTCTCCATATCTTGAAGAAGGCAGGGATGGAGGCGGTTCTTGGCGAAATTTATCCCTTGAATTAAGTAAATCACATGGACTCAGCTGTCAATAATCAGAAACAAGTTTTAAGAGAAGAATGAGCAAATGATATGAAGGTCCTAATTCAGACAATCAACGTAGATGCAAGCTACATTTTCCCTTTCTAACTGTGTAAACTTCAACATGAGGTGGTTTAAATGGTATCGTTGTGATCACATGTTATTCTACCCATTGTTTTTGCTACATAATCTTGTACTAAACCAAGGCTACACTATCAGGAAGTTATTGCGCATTCTCAAGCCTTTTGTCGAGAGATACAATGCAGGAAATAGGTATCCTATCTCTCATCAGATCACTCTGCTGGCAAAGCGGGTGAGTGTGACATATCAATATTTTGGGAAATAGTGTGCCCCAGCAGCGAGGAGTTACCATTGATCTCATGGATGATGCATCGATGGAGATTTGTCTGAACAATAAGCTGGAGGTCAAAGGGAATCTATTCGCACCACTGACTTTTGAATAACAGGGACTATTCAATTGAATGAGTACTTTAATTTTCCACCTGTTTTTTGATGAATAGGATCTAGAAACTGACAGTTGAAATGGTATTTTAATCAGTTGATCCTTGATTGAAGAGATTCACACTGAGCTGCCTCATTAATTGCATCCTAGGACAAGTATAACAATGCACTTAAGAAGTATTTTTGGCAACATGAAGAAAGAGATAACAAATGATGAGGGTAAAACGTTGGCATTAACATAGGTAATCCAAATACCATTCATGAAACTGAGGTTACAGAAACTGTTACTGTCACAGCAGCAGAGAATATGCTAGAAAAAAAAAAAAACCGAAAAGCTCTTAATTATGTGAAATTGATGAAGAATCTTTTGAACAGAAGGCATATTTTTTTGGGACAAATTTAAGGTTAACAGGGCCACAGGTGCAATATTCTGTTAGGATTATGCTAGAATGTAGTGGGGTTTCATAACAGTAGGATAGTGTGATATTGTTTTCATTTCTATTTTAGAACTGGATAGAATGGTGTGATTATTGAGCGGACATTCCTTAACTCTTGTTGGTATGGAAATTGACAGTGCTTTGAGAAAAACTGGGACACATAGGAATAAAAGTATCCAAGGAAAGCAAAAATCAGCAGGATGAAGTGCATGAGCAAGGATCCTATATTACTGAATAACTTAAAAGGAGAAAAGTGAAGATGACTTGTTCAAAGACTGAGATTTATGAGGTGTACAAATTGATTGGCTATTAACAGCATCATAACTTTTCTGGTGAATCTTTGTTAACTTGAGAAGAATGATAAGTATTCGATACAGATAGCTAAAGAATGATGAAGATAGATACAACTGGTTTTGTTTTAATACTTACATCAAATTTGTTATCATTATATTCTTCTTTCTTCATCAATTATTTTATTTATTTACTATTTACTAGGACCAAGTGTAGCATTTCGGTTAGCTTTACAATTAGGTCATGCTGGTCGTTATTTGAGAAAAGCAGTATTAAATTGTTTTCTTTTGTCTTTTATTTGATTAACTAAATATCAAAATTGTAGTGTGTTTTCTTCAATTTTCTATCCAAATAGTACTCATGCACAAATCAACCTTTCATGATAGCATGTTATTCTTTGTTTTTATGCTTCCGCTATGTCATCACTATTTGCTGTTGCAAATTAGTTGTGGAGGCAATTTTGGAAGCTTATAGAATAAAAAGTGGGCAACAAGTTGTGGATAAATTCTGGGAACAGGGAGGGAATAGGGTGTCCACTGAGAGATAGTTGAGCCTCTGAAGACCTCAACATCATTTTGTAGTTTCAGTAGTAATATCGCAGTTTCATAGGGAGGAGCAGTCTTTTCATACAAGCACTTTTCACACAGGCAGAAATTGGGGTGGCAATTGGCTGAGAGTTGAGCCTCTCTAAAGCTCAACAGGGTTCTGTAACTCCACTGCTGTATCTGATTTCAGTTTAAGCTCATTTTACTTGTTACAAAACAATACATCACCCATACCAAATTTACATGAAATCAGTCGAAAATCCAATTGATACAAAGTGCTACAACGTCCTATCTGCAATTTGCTGATTTGAAGAGCCATGTTTCCAAGCCACAGAATGCATGATAAATTTGTAGCACAATTCAATTCGCAGTTCATTTGATATTGATACTTTAACACTTCTCAAGCCAAAATTAGTAACAGATGGACAAGATCAGCTTTCCACCAGTCCAATCGAGCACGTACAATAAAAAATAGCAAGATTCCACACCCTATGTCTAGTTCTTATTCAATTTTGGACATATATAGAGCAGAAGAGGGCATGCTAATTCTTTGAAAGCTTGTCTAACCATAAAGAACTATGAAGATAGTATAAACAACTTTAACCACTGCTTTAAATAGACCAAATACGGCGCAGTAGCATACGAAGTCATGCATAAATTTCATCCAGGTAAAAATAAAATAAGTAAATAATACTGGCATCGCCTATTGCCTTGGAAAAATTCAACGCAAATATTACTTAGATTTCATATTAACATCTGATGGTCAAATAGACAACAGCAGGTATGAACTACGCAAAGAAAAGTACTAACAAGACTAGTAATAGAGGCAAAAGGATTTCTTTTTTTTCAAAAAAAGAAAAAAAATCTAGAGTGCATGATCCTATATGATTCTAGATATTAGTTAACACAGAAAATGTATTCTGTTATGTGTGTGTGTATGGCAACCGATTGTAAACCGTCAATTTATAGATTGGTTTGTATTTTTCCACGTTGCATCATTTCACTAGACCATTTCTTTGAAGAAGGAGGTTAAAGTTAAGCCATAATTTTTTACTTCTTGATAGAAATTGTCCAATGAAATGATGCCACGTGACAACTTATAGACCAATTTATAAATAACTGATTACCAAAACACGGTATACCTTACATCAATGGTACGAGAACAAAATCAAGTGGCACATCAAAATACATAAGTGGTAAATGTCTATCATATTCAAAATTTTGAAGACATTCATAACATATTACATACTGTCTGGAAGTCTCTCTTCTGAAGCACCCCTAAAGAAGAAAGCCGTGCAGCAATTGGACGTGCCACTTCCCCTAGCAAATTATATATTTCAGTAGCTTCTTCCCCCAAAGGGACCTAGCAAGACCAGTGACAATTTAACAAAAAACTTAAAAAAAGAAAAAGAAAAAAGAAAAGAAAATCTAGAGAAAATCCAGCAAAAAGAGTCTAATATACCTCCAGTAGCTCTATCTTTCTCTCGTGCACATATGGGAGTACGTCTGGATCATTTTCATTTCTATATTCAAGTGTGGATATTCGAAGGTTATCTATTATGTTCTGGATTGTCTGGTACTTAGCTACATTATGATCAATGTAAAATAAAAGTGAGAGCTAGATTGCTAGATGTACTATATATGTCAAAACCACAAAAGCAGAAAGGATACTTACATCCGGGCGTTGCAGTCAGCGCTAATATTCTTAGCTGAACAGGAACAGCCATCAACTGAAATGTTTCGGCTGATAGTATCAGTTTACTCTTAAAATAACAGGCTTAAATTATAATAACCGTTAGTATTTTTGAGACATAGGGAGTGTGTTTCTAATGCAAGGACATCAAGAATTATAGGTATGAATTTCTCTAGAACATGTAGTACATCCTACCAGAGGTGTAGAGACCAAAAACTAATAGAGAACGGCCACTCTTATTTTGCTAGTCCTCACTCAAACACTCAACATCGGCCACTCTTACAATTTCCAAAAATGATGAACAAATAAACAAAACTTACAAAAGACAAAAAAATAAATAAATAACATCGGTGAAAATTGAGCAATAGCTCGAGTAAATGACATTTAGATGCCAAACTGATCTGATAAATGACTTAGAAAAGAAATAGGTCAACCAATAAATATCTAAAGCTCCCACAGGATGATAAAAAATAGTGGCAAACCTCACGAAGTACTACACAATAAGCATAATTTCCCATTGCGCGATGAGCCTCATCAATCACTAAGCAAACTAGATGCTTCACCAAACATGAACCTATAATGTCCAATCAAGGGAAAAAATGGTTACCCAAAAAAAAAAAAAAGAATAATTCAAAGATATGGACATGGAACACTAAATTCCACTAGGAAGGATATAAAAAGATAATTCCAAATCGCCTAGACCACAACCAAAATCCAATAGCCATGACAACATAGAAGTTCCAATAAAATAAATTGTCCAATAACTAATACTAATATCGGATAGAGCCATGTAGTGTTTTCTCGCCATTGTTGGATGCATAACAATACAACTGACGATAATTAATTATTCATTAATGACGAGAGTTAGGTTTGCATAGCATTATCCGTCATTATACTAGCAGATTAAATGAAAAGCAAGATAAAAGATACCACAGGAAGAATAAAGTTTTACTACATCTTGCAGAATCGGCTTCACATTCACTTCTTTATCCAATATAACTCACCACCAAACACACTCGGAGAAAATCTGAAGACTGAGCAAACAAATAAAGAAAGGAAATGGAGAAGAAGAAAAGGAAGAAAAGCTACACATGCTAAGTTATTAGGTAAAATTTTCGTAGACTATTCAGTATATTATAATTGACCAGGTGCTCACAATGAAACCTTTAAAAATACGGGTTATTAATTTGCACGAAGAAGTTGCTTTCTTGATAGTACAGTTGTCGAATATTTGGAAGTAAGAAAATATATCATAAATTGTCAAATTAGTCCACTATCAGAAGAATAATGCAAACGCTAAATATATGACTTTTGAGTCTAAAAGCAAAGATGTTCCACAGATTGATGCATTATCATAAACATCATATATTTAGTACTAGTTTCTTTGATTCAGATTCTCCTCCGTCTCTCAAAGGATAGGTTAACAAGCGGAGAAACCTACCAGATTGTATATCCTTTTCCAGCACTTGTGGAGTAACAAAGAAAACTCGTTTTTCCTTCCATAAACCTGCTCTTCTTGTAGGACTAGTTTGGCCTGTCAAATCAATGGTCCACTCCTGTATTTGATTGAATGACAGCCTCATTAATAGGTAAACTCTTGGAGAGCTGTGTACTTAAAACAATAGCAAGAAACATCTAGACCAAAGTAATCCATTCCTTACTTGTGGTATTCCTACAATTTTATGACAAGCTTCTATTTGCTGCATGACAAGAGGCCGAGAAGGAGCTGCAAACACAATTTTTCCTGCCAAGTATGCAAAACACAACACTCTTCGAAGAAAACTGAGGTAAATAAGACAATTATAGATTATAAACAGACATCATGCAGAATTGATTGACAACTTTTCCTTGTATATTTGTTGCATATTAAGGGATTGAAAAATTTTATATGCCTTTTAGTAATAATAATCTTAGTGTGATTAGAAGAAATCTCAGAACTCCCAAAATCTCAAAGCTAGAAATTATAGCCATCCCCATTCCCCCTTTGACTATTTCCCACATATTAAATTTTTTGATATTTTATTTTAACATGATACACACACACACACAGAGGCGAAAAAATGGAAGGAAAATTTGGAATTAATATACTGTTGTTAGAATTCGGGTAAAACATTTCATAGATGGGTCCCGTGAAGCATCAACAAATTACACCCAATAACTTTAAGTAGCATGTGTGTATCCTTTCCAGATTTATTTCCAAAGCTTCTATTGGTTACAACTGCCCATCAAATGGGGTGACAAGAAGTTGGTTAATTATCATATGCACTGATTAATGGATATGAATTTCAAAACAGGAATAAATCGGAAGTAATAGCAAGTAAAACAGAATACTACTACCTTCCGGAAACCATCTGAAATAGTTATACATCACAACTGCAGCAATAAGAGTCTTTCCAAGTCCTGTTGGCAGTACAACTAAAGTATTGGAGAATAGTGCTGTCCGAGTGATAGAGAACTGATAATCACGACGGGGGATATTTACTGTTAAGAAAAACTTTGTCAATATTAAAATAAATATCATCCCATAGTAGAAATACCTCAAAATAGATATTCTTAAGACGAATATGTTTGGTGAGCTTAACTAATTTATATATGTTTTCCAATAAAAGATAATTACATCTTAGGTTTTGGAAATGTGAACATAAAAAGCACCAATTTTTCCAATATGCAATCCAGAAGAATGGCATTCAAGAACACAAAAATGGTGTAAAAACTATTTGTACAATCTGGAACCCCACCCCCAACCCCAAAAAAAAAAAAAAAAAAAAAGAGAACACTGAATGGTGCTTGGTTTTCATTATAATTTCTCGTTATAATGGAAAAAAATTATATTCATGTGGAATAAGTGGTGAATACTTGATGGATGTTTAAAATGTATGGTTGCCGAGACAAGTGTGTGGTAAGTTTATAATGGGAATTGCAAGATGAGAAACAAACACCCCAAAGCAGAGCAGTTTCAGGGCCAACCTGAGCAAGGGAAGCACTGAAGCATGCATAATTACATCTTATCACCAAACATAAAAGAGATTTTCTCCTCTGCAAGTATGAAAAGTACCAAATGGTTATTGTTTCATTGTTTTTTTCACTCTTCATCCCAACAAAAAACTCAATCTTCACAAATTATCTCGTTCCTTCACAAATCATCCCCCTTTAATCCCAATTGTATGGTCGTATTCCACCACAAAAGCGGTATATTAGTCCAGTCCCTCGGCTACAAATTTTGTGGCTTGTAACTATTATCATTGTTCACTGTGAATAAAATGACATATTCCAACTGACCGAACGGACCACAAACCTGGTGCGAAGAAAAAGAAATGAAATTGCAATGCCAGGAAATTAACAAGATAAATTTGACTGAAACTATTCTAAAGAAAACCTGGGTAAATCCAAGTCTTTGCAGCCTCAGGATCCATCTGAATGCATCCATTGAGCATCTCAATGCTATAACACTCAGGAACACCCATAGTATCATCACCATTATTTATCAAATTACTTCCATTTTCATGACGGCCATCTGAAAATTCTAATTTACTCGAGTTAGATGAAACCTCAATGAACTTATCCAATGTAGATTGCCTAGTTGTTGAAGAAGGAAACTTGCATGCGGGCTTTTCCTTTTTGGCCATTTCTTGAACCGGGATTGAACTAGTATTTACATTGGAATTGGAATTGGACTTGCTAGCGCTAGTGCTATTAACAGCATTCTGGCACGCCAATTCAATCTCTCTCACGGCTGCCTCCCAATCAAATTCCTAGACTCATACAAAAATTAGAAAAAAAAAATTTATATAATCATGAAAGTGAATGGGTTTCCATAATCAAAATAGAACTATTTAATTAACACTTACATCATCCTCGTCAATTATGTGGGGATGATTGGAAGTGGAGGCCATGAGAGCGATTGATTGTAGCAGTAGTAGTACTAGAAAAGAAGATAATAGAAGCAATTATATCTCATACATCATTAATTGGTGAACGCCGTCAATGGGTTGAGATAGTCTGGAGGCGAGGCGAGGCGAGCCGGAGGTGGGCGGGAGGAGGAGGCGGCAAAGCTTCAAAATGTGCTTTTTGAACAAAGGGAGAATTACAGCTAGCGCGGTGGCGTATTGCGCACAGCATAGTAAAAAAAAGTGTTTGGGAGAAGAAAAAAATGTATGACGGATAAATTTGACCTGTTATTTTTTTCATCAAAATTCGAGTTTGGGTGGTTTTATTGTTATTATTAAAATTCGAGTTTTTCATCAAAATTCGAGTTTCGGTGGTTTTATTGTTATTATTCGAGTTTGGGTGGTTTTATTTGAGTTTTTTCATCAAAATGTGAGTTTGGGTGGTTTTGTTGTTATTATTATTGCGAGTGATACGCATGCGTGTGACACGTTTTATTTAAAATGTTGAAACATATATGTATATATATTTGAAGTAATAATTAGTAATAATGTTATAATTAACTTTGCTGAGATAAATGATAAAATTGTTAAGAAAAAAAAGATATTGGGTCGATAAGAATTGACATTTATGTTATGAGTATACTGATAAATCAAATGTTAAGCAGGTCATTATATGTGTCAAGTACGCCAATGAAGAAAAATAATCTAAGATCACATTCTATTATATTTTTTTTTAATTCTAACGGTTTAAGAGTGACTAACTAAATATTTGCGTATATATATTTCATTAAATTATAACATGTGCAACGTAAAAAAAAAGGCAAAATAATATAACTTATATAAAATTAATATTATAATAGAGTATTTAATAAAATAATAAATTTTATTCATAAATTGTGTGAAAAATTAAGGGAAAAAGGAGGAAAAAGAGGGTCAAATCAAAAGACATGGAAGGTAAATAATTAAAACTCGTGAATTGATTAAATTTATTACTAATAATAAAAAAATAAAATTAATCTATATATTAATTAAATAGAAGGAGCTGTGGTACATTTGTATCGAAATTTTTCCTCCAAAAAAATGTTAGTAGGGTGTTTTTAGACATTTTACTTTATATTGTGGTGACATGTGTGGTATTCTAAATTTTTTAATTTTTTTAAAAAAATGTATTCGCTTTTGCCTTATCCATTCATTATTTTGAAATAAGATTCACTATTAAATTTAATAACTAATAGATGAGTATCAACATTTAATTGTTTAAATTATAAATAAATTTCATTATCTAATTGTCTAACATATCTTGAAATTTGTAGTTCATAATTAATAGAAATTAAACATATATATAGTTAGGTTAAGTTAGTTGAAAATTTTAATTTTAATTTTAATTTTTTCTTTATTTTTTCGGGTATATATAAATGAATATTAGTAATTACAACTATTTTATATATGGCTTGTCACACCTCCGCTAATATTCAGTTTTCTTGAACATCTTATATTGGTTAACACATTAGAGAGCGGAAACTTCAATATAAATAGCGGGGATGGGACGTGCAAAATGAACAAAATGCATTTGGCTTTAGATTGGTTAACATTCTATAAAACTAATTATTTAAACTAATAAGTTTAATTTTTCAAGAACCATTTCAATTAGGTTTTTCAATAAAATGTAAATAACACAACAAGTTATATTAATAGATTTATCTAATTGATTTCCTAGGCAAGCTAAACCATTATAAAGCTTTTACAGTGAAAAGCAAGCTTTAAATCAATAAAAAATTACACATTTATTATGTCTTATAAGTTATAACACGTAAAAATATATATATTATAGAAAAGTGGGCATAAAAGGTATTAAGTTCACAAGTGCATTGGTAGTAACTTCAGATATAGGTTTCCACAACATACAAAAACTCTACTCCTGTCAGTGGACATGCTTCAACTTATGGCTTGCTTCTCAATTATCATGCCATTAATTATCTACAAAATTGTAGAAAATAGGAGTGTGAGAACAAAGTATTAAGTGAGTAACAAAATCATTTGATTCACCTTTCATTTGAGAGATTTATTTTCGAGAAACCATTGAATGCACAAAGCTTTTAAATGTTCAAGAGGGCTCTATCACTAGTTAAACTACTACTCGTAGCACGAGCAAGATTCATATCATTCAATATCAATTCAGTCATGGCCATGTATATTCAAGTGTATCTATATTCAAATCTCAATTGACCCCTACCGGAATTTCCACAAAAAGTAATACAAATACAAAGCAAATATCATACTAATCATCGCTCATCTTTGTACCATTAGATGACTCATAGTATGGCAATAAAGTAAAGCAAAGACAAGACAGGTAGAGCATCAACTAGTAATTCAAATGCAATAAATCAATCTTTCTTTTCAATGCATCAAAGTCCATGTTCATTTCATAGAAGACTTCAATCAAAATTCATACTTATCTTATCAAAAACTTCATGAATGCAATAAGAAAATCAAAGTATTAGTTACTCACCTCTTTCACTTGATTTTTCCAAAGGTTATTTGAGTTGTTGACAAGTGCCCTTAATACCTTCATATTCCTTAATCAAAGTTGTTATTTGAGTTGCAATCTTCTTATATATGGAAAGGGTCTTTTTCAAGTGTAATGGTAGTGTTTTGGGGGGGGGGGAGGGTTTGCTTGGTGTTGTATCACTCTTTCCCTTTGAGAACGAATTTTCTTAATGATTTTAAATGGGGATTTTGAAATTCATCAATAAGCAAGACAATTGAAGGTACGGATGTGGAGAAGGAGAGGGGTAGGATAAGTTGATTGAAGTTTTGGGAACTCTCCATGTTCCTTCCTCTATTTATTTCAAATTTAGTTGTTTTTAATTCACATTTGAGTTCCATCAATCATACATGGCCAAATGGCGCGTTTGGCACCATGTATTTGAAGAAGCGGTGTGACCAAACATGATCTATTCGTTTATTGCTCAAGAAATCATTATACTTTATATTATCTTGTAATTAAGTTATTGTACTTTAATTCATGTTATTCGAGATACTTCCACTTATTGTGATTTTACAATTAGGTGGTTGTATTTCGAAGCATACTAATCAATAACCATATTATTGTCTCGAGTAATAGTCTTTGAATCTTGTGATTTAATTGATGCAAAACTCAAGTGGTTATTCAATTTATTGTTAAAATATTGATCATATTATCAATAACCACCTTCTAATTCCAATTCATTGTCAAATATCGATCATGTTGTCAATAATCATCTTCTAATTATTGGCATTCATTTAAGTAACAATCTTATGACAATTCAATACGATCACATTGTCATATTCTAATTCAATTGAGTGGCAGACTTTTAACTGTGCAATTCGATTAAGTTATATTGTCACATTCTACTTCTTGGTGTTCAATTGAGTCATAATCGTATAACTTTGAAATTCAAGTAATTCCCCATTATTATCAAAATACTATCATTCATTGTTAAATTTTTGCGGGATGTTACATGACTACTTTTATGTATTATTAATTTATATAATCTTCATACTATCTGACTTTATTAGTTTCGAATAAGAAATATTTTCACAATACACATAACAGTCCCACTAGCAATTATTTCGTACGATACCATTTATTTAAATTAGTGTAAACAAATAATGAGTCTCATTCTGGCGTCATACATATGGCACCCTATGACAACATACAACGCGCCACATGGGAAATCACAACCATGTGGTGTGCCTCGATACATGCCACATGGTTGTATGGTGACATAGGGTGCATATATATGACACTAGATCAATTTTAGTTATTTATTCGCGTTAACGATAACAATCAGATTAAAATTTGTTGTAAACTATAATTACCTTAAGATGATAAGAAAAAAATTATATTGTTATTTGATTGATGCTAAAAATTAATTATTCCTTATTGGGTAATGTAACATTGTAAAATTTCATCATACAAAAAAAAAACTATAAAATTTTATATTATTTATTTTTTTAAATAATTTGATATTTATTCTTCCCTTACAGCGCACGAATGTGAATCTAATTAAATATTAAATGGGGATATTAGTGTAAAATAGAGAAATAAGTGAGGGGTGAAATAGGAAATCAAAAGTTTCCTACTCCTTCCCCTTTGAATATATTGTATATTGTAGATATTTGTTTTTGTTTTTTTTTTATTTTTCCTTTTTTTTTTTAATTGTGGGAGAGGGTTTCATGTTTTAGAGCTTGTCTAATACTCATTATTTCTCATTATTCTCTCAACTCCTTCCCCTTTTAATATATTGTATATTGTAGATATTTGTTTTTTTTTTCTTTTTTCCTTTTTTTTTTTTTAATTGTGGGAGAGGGGTTCATGTTTTAGAGCTTGTCTAATACTCATTATTTCTCATTATTCTCTCAAATTACAATTTTACCTACTATTGATTTAACAACTACTCAACTACAACCACATTTTAAACATTTTTATATTTCTAATATACATTCTACCTCTCTCCTCATTATAATTTCTCCAAACTTACACAAATAATGAGAATCAAACAAGCTTTTAAACTTTGTTGTTGTCTATTGTGTACAAGCATTGAGAGTGGGGCAAAAATTGAGGCAATAATATATTTACACAATAACATATACAGTCCTGATCTCCTAGCATAGCAGAAATCTGGTGGATTATAGTGTCACACGCTTATATGGTGGGAAATCATTGAGAACTCACATATAACATATTAGTGGAAGATCATTGAAAACTCACACACAAAATTACCAAATAGGCGTCTCCCATGAGACGTCTAGTGGGAATTGAAGATCATTTTAGTAACATTAGTACCTTTTATTCAAGATTAGGTCATTTTAACACATGGTATTGAAAGTTATAGTTTCTAAACTTACATTTGCCGTTTACATTTTTAAAAGTTATTCGTATTTTAACATCTCATAAACATCTAAAAAATGATCTCCCGTCATAGTCACATGTGGCGGAAGATCAGGAAATATCAGTTAATAAATGAAACAAATCAAAGTATGGAGTGCAGAATGACGCTAAGCGCAAAATATAGTGGCCCATTGTGCAATTAACTGTTAGCTAAAGTTTGTTAATTAGACGGAACCCTCAATTGTTCCCATAATTTGCATTTCACTTGATTCTCAATTCTGCTTAGCGCATAAATTGATTGAAACAAATGGCTATGAACAATGGATTGAAATCTTGTGCTTTCAAGCTTCTGAGGTCCACTGAATCTGTAATCTCCAAATCAGGTTCCCTATTTCTCTCGTTAATCTTTCTAAATCTTTGCTTTGTTGTATCTTTTGCAAATTTTAGTTCTGATCCGTTTAATTGGTTTTTATGTTTTTCATGTATTGCGTAATTTTTTTTTCGGTGTGTTAATTTTTAAGATTTTTCTCTTGTTTCATAAGTAGTTTTGTTGATCAAAATGCGAGCTTTTGTAGTCGATGATAGGATTTTACATGACATCAAGACATTATGGCTGGTGGAATCATTTTTTGGGACCGTACATTCAATTGTTCTCTTCCTTAAATGTGGGGGAATACATTCATTCATAGCTGTGTTGTGTATTTGTGCTTAGTAGAATAGACCTAAGGTTTTTTTTTGGCTGGGGTGGGGAGTCACTCTATGGAATTTATGTCTCTACGGGTTGTATTTTTATATACAGAACATAGTATAATGCATACAATAGTTCAGACACTACTGCATACTTTACACTTGATCTACATATTTATTTTAGAATTCATACTTAGGGTTCAGATTGATTTTGATTTGGTTCTGCGGGTGGCATGTAATTGTGGCTAACCTCAACAGTCCAATAATAATCACAAGCTAACCACACAACTCAATACCAAAATCAAAGAATCAGATATCAACTCATTCGACAATATAATTCACAACTTAAGAATGATCTCACACCATATGTATGGCACCATATCGTGCCATATGGCCGTGGATCGGGGCACGCCACATGGCTGTGGTTTCCCATGTGACGTGGCCCGATGCACGCCACATGGTCGTATGGCCCCATATAATGCCATATAGTTGGTGCTAGATTGGGACTACACAACTTAAGACAGGTATATGAACTAGAGATTGGGAATTGAATTAAGCAGATTTACAGGAAGAAGTGTAACCGCATTCAACTGCAATATCCAATTAATTCCAGCAGAAAAACCCAAATGGACTGTAATTAAGGTTAGAGGCAGGAAGGAAGTAGAAAGGGGAAAAGAGAGAACAAAATCATAAGTGAGCAAAGGAAGAATTCCGAGGTGATCAGATGGGATAAGAGCCTAGATATGCCAGAAATGGAGAAGGAATCAGAAGGGGGGGTGCTTACCTCGGAAGAAGGTGAGAAGGGAGAAGGGAGAGCTTCGGCACTTCAAAGAAAGACGTACAAAGAGGGGGACTTATGTATCTTACCTGCCAAATCACACTGAGCAACAATCAAAAAATAGAAACGCAAAAAACAGTTGCAAGAATATAGACAACATAAGAAATGCATTTTACCTCTTACCATGACATGGAAAAATGAATTAGAATCTTTCTCTGAAATTTCATTATCTTAACAAGAGGTCTGTACTGTGTTTGAGATGTGTGTGTAGTTACTTGTATTCGCTAGGTAAAACTAAGGGTAGAAAAATGTGGGTTTAGATTCATTGTTTATAATATAGTTTCAAAATCTAATGATAACATGAAAGAATGTCCGATTTATATTTGATATATATAGGAACAAAGGCTGCTGCTTTGAGATCAATTGATAATGACCATATGGTTTACTGAAGACTTTAAGTTCATGTTTCCACTTTGTTATTCATTTGTACTATGGATCCTTTTTATGCATTCATTTGATTACATGGTTGTCTTCCTTTTTTTCCCCACTTCACATTATTGATCTTTCATGATGGAAATATCATTTACTCTTGAAGAAAGTTCCAGTGCCTATTTCCAAGTATCCCGTGTGGGAACTATATGGCAAATTAGGGAACGTGCTTTATCATATATCTTATCTGCATACGTACGATGAGCTGGAAACGTAATTTTCTGGTTTCTGCTGTTTTCATGGTTTGAGCTAGCGCAACGGCTTGTGTAGCTTGACCCATTATGTTTTACCTTCATCGGTCGATACATTGGGAGGGAATTTTTTGGATATACACAACTAAAACTGTTGGTGAAGGTTTGGAAAGTATCTTGTGAATGCATAAACAAAGTATAATACTGCCTATAATTAAGTGCAAAAGGCGAAGTCAATTGTAATTTACAAGTGCCATAGCTTGGTGGGTTAAAACCTATTCTTATGCTTGGTGTTGGTATAATGATTTTTCAACAGTTTGCTGAGGAATGAATTTGAACTTGTAGTCAGTCTTTGCTTTTTATATTTCTTTTACCATTCTAAATTTCTAATTTGTCAAGCTTACTTGTCTGCATGTTAATTTTTTCCAATGATTGTGTTTGTTTAATTGCCATGCAGTTATACTCTTTCAGATATTTGCAGTATAATTGCTTCAATTATTCATTCTTACCGAGTTCTACTTGTATGTGCCTGGAGAAGCCACGTGGCTTTCATTTTGCTTGTTTTTGTTCACCCACCAAACATATAAATTCTTCTTGGGCCTGCTATATTTGGAAATCTGCCATGCGCACGACTTCTCTCTCTCTCTCTCTCATATGATTTCCTTAAAAAATTTTATATGACTTTCCATATGATGATAGAATAATAATCTTTTCCAAATAATAATAATAATGATGATAAATGCAAAAACCTCGTCGAGGGAGGAGAATATATTTTTTATTTCTACTTAGTTGTGCTCCAGTTAATCATCTTAGAGCAACTCCAATAGACTCTCTAAATATAAAATACTCTCTATTTTAAAGAGTCTAGGCTTAAAAATATCCTCCAATGGGCTCTTTAATTTAGCATTTCAATTTAGAGAGTGGGTTTGGCAACGATTTATACATTGGTTAGTTTATAAATGGATTTAAAATTCAAATTTTGTATAGGTGTCGTTATCTAATTATGCCATGTGGAGGTAATGATTAAAATGATGTGAAAACTTATGTCGCATCAAAATTTAAAATTTAAACTAAGTTATAAATAAACTTGGATTTTAAATTGTTGCCAAACGGAGTGAAAACAATATATTTATCTTGGAAAAAGTAAAATAGAAAGGAAAAAATAGAGAGTTTGTTAGAGTGTCTAAAAAATCACTATATATATTTAAAGATGCTCTCTATTTAGTAGAATATACTCTTTAAAAATAGAGAGACTATTGGAGATGCTCTTACCAACTCAAATTCCATGTAACAGTTACTTCTTTTTCTTTGCTTTCTTATGATTTTTGATCTATCTCAAATGATATTGAAGTTCTGAATCTCTCTCTCTCTCTCTCTCTCTGTGTTGTTTTTGGGGGGGCTTTTGGGTGGGTTGGGGGGGGGGGGAATTGGCTTAATTTGGAGCTTAATTTGGGTAATGTTAATCATGGTTATGTAGCCTTTTTGGTAGACTTGGCTAAAGATTAGATAAAAAAATTCCCTCTCTCACTGTGTTTTTTGAGTTCAGTGACTATTTGTTGGATAAGAAAAATATTGACCAAGATAAATAGGAACGACTACTTATCTGGGAATGGCCTTTTAGAAGAGGATGAAGTGGAACATGCCACGAGAAGAGAAAGGGGGGGGGGGGGTTGGAATCAAAACTGAAATGGCCCTAGGATCTTCCAGAAAATATAGCAGTAAGAGGAAATGCCAGTGGAGGGAGACAGAAAGAAGAATGCAGAAGGCTTCTAACTGTTATTACACGTGTTTTTTACATTAAAAGGTCAAACATATTGCTGTAAAGTTTGAAAAGACTCATTTAAAAATTTTTGACTTGGGTCTGCTTTTCCGACACACTCAGTACATCAATTTATCTTGGTAATCTGCATGGATCAACTTGATTGAATTTGTCAATTAGTTTCTCAGGCTTTCCAGCTGCATTTGTAAGCAGGAACATAGCATTGTGAACTGTTGTATTTTTATCTAGTCCTCTTAACTTGCAACAGCTTTAGCTAATGTGTCTGGACGATAGTTTTTTTTTTTTTTTTTTCTCCGAATCAACCGGTAGTTTTGTATTTTTGTTTGTGAATCTTAAAATTGCTACTCGTGTATTAATTTTTGGGTAATTTTCACTCTAGATCCCCAACCTTTTAATTTTATATTAATTTAGTCCTCATTCATTTTTTGAGGCCTACTAAGTCCCCAACCTTTCATTAATTAACGTATTGCGTCTCTAATGTCACTTTTCGTCCCTGACCTTTCAATTTTCACTATTACCCCCTATCAAAATAACTATTATACCCTTGATTCTTTATTTTCACTATAGGTCCCCAACCTTTTAATTTTTATAGGATTTTGTACTCATTTTTTGGGCGCATAGGGACTCCAACATTTCATTTTTTATCATGTTATATCCCCATTAACACTTTCCATACCTAACATTTTAAATTTTACTGTTAATATCATTAATTATTTAAATAAAAAATAATATAAAATAAGAAGTTCACCCACTCTAACTCACTCTTACATAACTCAATGACAATAGTTGGAAATAATGATAACAAAAAGATAATCTATAATGGTCTTGATAGATATCAAATTCGTGTCAAAGAAAGTTGTCGATTTAAGTATCAACTTGACAAATCGAATCTGATTTCTTGATCTACTACAAATCATATGGTGAATACGGATTAGTAGATCCGCTCTAAAAAATTGATTTTTGATTTACAAAAAATAAACATAGCTATAATAATTTACTCTACTTTCATTTCTTATCTCTATTTGTGATTTTCACCTTAATTTGCTCCCGATTTGTTATCTGTCTCAATCCGATTTGATCCGCTAATTGTGGATCTACAAAAAAATTAGAATTAGCATATTAAGGTTTGATTTCATTTTTGTAAATAGAAAATAATTTTTTTTATCCACTCTGATCCATATCCTTTCCGTGATATGTGTTGAATCAAAGACTCTTGAATTGGAAATTTTTTTTTACTCAGATTAGGTATTTATTAAATTTGGTGTAGATCGAATTTTTTTTATAGATCACTGCGAGCTAAGATGTGTAGAGTTCTTATTTTATATTATTCTTTATTTTTTTATTTTTATTTAAATAATTAAAGGTATAGTGGTAATTTTAATAGGAACTAAAATTAGTAATTGAAAGGGTGAAGACGAAATGTGTTATTAGGGAAACAAATGAAAGGTTAGAGGTTCTATATGCTCAAAAAATAATAGGGATAAAATTGTATAAAAATTGAAAGGTTGGGGACGTATAGTGGAAAAAAAGAATCAAGAGTATCATAGTCATTTTGATAGGGGTTAATAGTGAAAATTGAAAGGTTGAGGACGAAAAATAAAGTTGGGGACATAATAAAGGTTGGGGACCTAAAGTGAAAATTACCCTTAATTTTTCTGTTTCACATTATCAAAACGGTGCATTTATTCTGCGTGTGACAGGGAATAGGGGTTTCCACTCCACTGGCATGAAGAGGATGGGAGGAGGGCATGCCCATGGCCATGACGAGCCCTTTTACCTTCATGCAAAGCACATGTACAACTTGGACAGGATGAAGCATCAGAAACTTAAGATGACTCTTGGCGTCTTATCTGCATTCAGCATAGGAGTCGGTGTCCCTGTCTATGCTGTCATCTTTCAGCAAAAGAAGACTGCATCAGCGTAACTTATCATGCCTTCTATTGCAATAACAGAGACAAACCTGAAATGCCTTGTGTAGCAATGATCCAGGAATCCCTTTTTCCAAAGAAATCAGCTTTCGGCATTCTGCTTGATTTGCCATGCTGTGTTCTTCTTCTATTCATTTTTCAAAAATAGATTTCATCAAATGCTTGCCCAATAAGATTATGGGTTTTTTTCCATGTGCTGCTGGTTTTCCACGTCTTTCTTTACCATTTTCGTAAATTGCTTACTTGCAACATATACATTTCCCATGGATTAGCATTGAACATCTACACCCAAAGTGGAGGCGGGAGATAACAAACCTGCCTTAGTATAGTTATATGACTCTTACAGAAGGGTCTAATGATCTCGTGTGCAACTTGCATTTGGGTTCGTTGCAAAATGCCAAGAGCTTAGCTTTAATCCCGACAAATGTGCTTATTTTACTTGTAGGTGAAGATAGATGCAAGTGGACTCTCCTCTTCACCACCACAAGCAACGACTGAGTAAATTCTGGCCAGTCGTGTTTTTTAACTTCTAGCCGAGTCCTGTAACCAGTGTTCTGCAATCTGTCCCGTTTTGCCCTTTCACTGCCATAATAACTCAGCGTTGCTTTCTCTCACTTTTTTGCGTTCAATTTACGATTTACCCTTTGGCAGGACTACTATCCTTTCAGTCTGGCACATGTACTAATTTATACCAAGTGGGAAACTCTCAGGTCATATGCCAAATGGAACAGGGCTGGCAACGCATTATTCTATGAATTTGGTCTTTAATTCTTATATATAATTGTTATATATACCTCAAGCAAGGGTCAAGGCTCGACTTCAAAAAACAAAAAGAATACGGTCTTCGATTTCAATGACTCATGGTATTTCTCTTGCAGTGTTTACTAGATCGATCTTTACAATATGGTGTAAATTCTAATGGATGAATGTTTTGTTAAATCTAACAACGTATTGAACTGAATTGAACATCAAAACACGTTAAAGATCATGTATCATTTAGGTCGAATATCATATGGCAGCCACCCAAGTTCTCATTGGGCATATTGAATTTCATGATTTGAATAGAAGAAAGAATCAAAAGGAAGAGAAAAGCAGTTAGATGCTTTACTAAAATTAGGCCATGAGAAAGACAGACAACACAAGCTGGTTTGATTCCTCTTTAAATTCTTATCCATTCTTGCTATCATCATTCAACCAATGCATGAGCCACCCAATCCAATTATTGGTTTAATTAATTCTTCTTTTTTCGTCCATAAATATCGATAATTCAATATTACCTGTCGAAAAGTTTGCGTCTAGAACGTGCTACTCGTACTTTTTTCTTCATCAAAGGCTATTGATCCAATGACAAAACCTGTCTAATTATCACACTCAAAATAGAATTATTGGGTTTGACTTTTCATTTGATTATTTTTGAATAATTAGTTCATATTATCATCCAAATTAGAACAAGCATATAGAAAGGACAGAGTGTCGGCACAAACCCACCCCCTCTTCCAGAAAATAATGAAGAGAAAAAGAGTGGCCCTCCTGAAAACAAAGGGTCAAAACTGCAGGTAGCAAACAATATATCCAATAGAATCACTTTAAAAGAACAATACAATACAAGAATAAAATGAATAAATGATTTCAAAACTTTCAAAGGTATTAATCCATTTATTTATACATAATATTTCATTGTAAGTCTAGTACTCTAGTCTTACGTCTAGTTCATCATCTACGATCTTAAACAAGGGTTACTTATTAGTGTTAATCAAATTAAATCTCTCGTATATTCATTAAATTCATGTCTTCAATACAAAACCCATTAAAAAAAGTTAGGTTACTCAGGCTAATGAAAAACTTCACATGTGAGTTCTCGGTATTTTCTAGCTAACGTGATCCCCGACTCTGGTATTTACCTCAAGGCATCAACGCATCGCCGTTGATTACCATTTCAAATCCAATAATTGCCTAATTTGTTGCTAATAAGTTCAAACCCTAATTGAATACATAAAATTGAGCAATACGCACACAATTTTTCACCATAGGAAAAAACAAAAAAAGGGATTGCATTATCAAGAATGTGACACTCAAAAGGGATTAAATCAAAAATGATAAATTCATTGAGAATCCTTTGGATTTTCATCACCACTCTCACTACCTTGAGCCTGGTTCTGATGGTGGTGTTGCTCTAAATTCATGCCCAGTTCAATCCTATTATTATTGTAAGCATTAATGGAGGCTAACATTCCCATGTTAGTATCTGATATCCCTAAACCCAGCTGCTGAATACCTCCCGCCGCCGCCTGCTGTTGCTGCAAAACCATTGAACCGAGTTGAACCGGGCTGAACCGGCCGCCTCCGCCGCCGCCAGGGAATTCAAACCCTCCAATTCTCTGCGCCTTGTACTGCCATAATTGATGTTCCTGCTGCCCTCCACTCTCGGCAACGGTGGCAGTGGCGCCGGTCACCGGCAGCATCCAGAAGGCGTTACCGACGTTGGTGGCGGCTGCGGCGGGTGCCACCGCCCACATGCCCGGAGCAGGGATGAAGTTCGAAGGCTGAGATGAACCGGGTTTGGCCTCGGAATTTGGCTCTTGATCTTGTAGTTTAGCAGCTGAAGAAGGTGAGCTTGCTCCAGTGGTATCTTCTCTGAACCTTTTTTTCATGTAATTCTCATCCGGGTCGGGACCAAAACCAGCGGCGGATGTTAACTGGTGGTGGAACGCTAGCATGCCGGTGGCGCCGCCCCCGAGGAAGAGCGGAGCCGACTTCGAGGGTGGAGCCGATATGGTGGTGCCACTGCTGCGCAAAGACACGTTGAGAGTCGAAAAATTAGCCGGAATGGTACCGGTTCCAGTGGCGGTTAGAATTGCCGGTTCAGCTTGCTGTAGAAGCCATTCTATGGTTTCTCCATCGGATTTATGGCCTAATTCTCGAGTCAACTGGAAAACCCTAGCTGCACATAAGGCTGGCATGCGTATACGCCGCCCACGGCCATCGACCTTCGTGTGCCTGTCCTTGGAAGGTTTCTTAACCGGTTTATTCGAATCAGAAGTGTTCTCCGCGTTGGTCGCGGTGGTGGTGGTGGAGGAAGAGTTGTTGGTGGTGGTGGAGGGTGAGAAGAGTGAGGTTCTTGATTGCATGGAAATGGAACCCATAAAGGGACCATGGGTTGGGGCCGGACCGGACCCATGGCCGGGTTCAGGTTGACTTTGGTGGGCCGAGACTAGTTGGAGGGAGGCCGGTTCCTGGTGGTCTGAGCCACTCGCAGCACTGTCTTGGTTTTTGCTATGCGGCTGGATAAATTCCATGACGTCTCTCTCTAGGGATAATCAGAATCGAACTAATGACTTTTCTCGGTTTCTTCTCTCAATGTTTTCTACACATGCAGGTGACTAAGTTTAGAATTTTGAATCCGGGTTCTGCTGTTGAGAAAGATTTCAAGAAAATCAAGGGAATTTTCTTGATTCCCCAAACATATTACTGCCCAATTGGCAAATGAATGAGAATTGAAGCTTTTAGAGAGAGAAAGAGAAGAGTGGGGTACTGAGAGAGAAAGCTTAGAGATCAAGTTGTAAGGAAAAGTCTTCTGAACCCACTGAACAAGAGGAAGTGGTGGGGTTCATTTTTTCCTCTCTATTACTTCGTGGTTGACTGCTGTCTTTTGCAGAAGTGGGGTTGATTCAGGGGTAGGTCTGGGATCCTAAAAAAATTCTATTACCCAATAGAAAATTAGTGCTTGGTTGTGGGTCTAGGATTAGGATGGGGCTCCAATTAGGGAGACACCGGTCACATTTATCATGCTACTTATCATATTCAAATAAGAAATTGTACTTAAAAATGATCTAGCACTTTACGTCTTGTATTATTATTGAACAAAATAGATCGTATAGTATAATATCAACTATAAATGTGAGATGTGTTTGTATTAGTGACTGATATTATTCTACATTACTGTGTAGTATCATTATAGTACCAAACATTATTTTCAGAAATTGTACTCACTTTATCAAATAAGAAATGATGCTCACTTCTATCAAGCTACTTATCTCGCGCGCGCTCAAATAAGAAATTGTACTCACTTCATCGAATGGTAAACGTTCGCTATTGAGATGAGAAGCTGAGAATATAGAAATTGAAGTGAGATGGGGAGTTGTTGTAGACACACTTTATTAAACCGACATACCGTGCAAATGACAAAATTTGATAAACTACCAAATGCCCAGTACCATTAAAATACCAAACAGATAGTGTGATTTAATACCAGCTACTGTTGTTATTTGTGTAGATGGTAATATACTCAAATTAGTCAGTGATATTATACAATATTATTATTTGGTATCTTTGCGGCACCATATATAGCTGTGAATGCTTGATAACTTGAAACCCACCATGTTAAATTTCTCTCGTGTGAGGCATTGGACTAAGTGCTTGGATATCTCCGGTGCAAATAAAGTAAATATAGGAAAAAGATGTTTCCAACAGGGATGCAAATCATGGGGAATAGCTAGACGTGTGAAATAAATATTGGTTTAAAAAGGATGAAAATAGCAGAGAGTATGAGTAAAGAAATAATACAAAAAATAAAAAAATTAAATAAACAATATATATTATCAATAAGTTTGAGCCAAGACATATCAAGTAGTCTAGTTATATCCAAACGAGTTTCTCACACCTTAAGTTTAGGTTCAATTTCCCTCCTCGACATTTCACTATATTCAAATAATAATAATATAAGCTTTAGGTACCAATTACAATAGAACCACACAGTAATGTGGTATAATATTAGACATGAGTTTAAAATACATCATCTAAAATATGTATTAGATATTTTCTATTCTTTAGTAGTAGTGGACATTTTAGTGCCACGTAACACTAATTTTTCAAATATTTTGTTGTATTATGGAAATGCTTGTGCTTGTGGAAGTGGTGGTGGAATGTGGGGAGTAGCAGAAAATGAGTAAATGTAGCAGAAGCTCAAAGGCCACGCGTGGGGTCTCTTTGTTGGAAAAGAGTGCAGTACAGTTTAGTTGCCATTTCATCCGTTCACTATCGAGAATTTTTTCTCCATGGGAATATATTTGTCTGCTATATGTTAACAAAACAGTAACTGGGAATTTTATCAATACTGAAAACTACAAGAATAATTTTATTTGAACAAATAAGTAGGCAAATAGTATGGCAAGATGAAAATGTGGGACACGTAATTACTATTAATAAAAATATAATGTGATGTGTTAAAAAAAAATATATATTACTATATTTCATTTTATTTAAATTTATATATCTTTTTTTTGTTCAAATAGCACAACTCAAAATAAATGCACCGTTTAAGAGAACACTTTTAGTAGTTCACACGTTTAAACTTGAAGCATGGTTCCACATTTCTTGCTATAATGCACTAATAGTACATTTATCCACTGTAGATCTACGGTGAGGGCAGTGGGACCAGTCGCTCCTTTAATTATCATCACATCTTTCAACTTTTAATTAAATTTTTCACAACTTATTATAATTTCATTCTCATAATAAAAATCAAACAAGCACTCACGTCGTCCCAATCTAACACCGTATATATGATATCATACCGTATCATATGACCATATAGCGTATATTGAGACATACCACATAAGAAACTATAATCATATTATGTGCTCTGATACATGTCACATGGCCGTATTATATCATGTGATACCATATATTTGACGCTAAATCATTTTCAAGCACGTACCGACTCAACTCCTACTTGTTTTCTTCAAAGCAATACACGTCCCTGTTTGCAAACCAATATCAACATATTTCTTAGGGCTCGCATGTATTACAAAAATATTTACCATTCAACCCCACTCATTCTTTCTCTTTAAAATGAGTTTATAAATAGGTAATGCGTTAGATATCTGGTATTAGATCATTACTGCATTTTTCAATCCCTAATTACTCATCTTTCTTCTTTTTCTTGGGATGGCTATTGCTCAAGAAACCCAATTCTTTTTAGTAAGCTAATTTTTTTTTGAACGAAATGACCATTTCATTGCATATCATCAAACAAACATTGTACAGCAAAGTCAGGCGGATGCTCTCTCCATGCACAAGAGAAGCATCTTTCAAAACCGATCTTAGAAAAAACACGAGCTACACGATTAGCCTTCCGGCTGATCCACTTACAGAGGGGAAGAGAGTACATAGACATTAAGTTGAGAATTTTGTGTATGACAACTCCCTCATCTCCTTTAGCACTAGGATTGCAGAGTGCATCAACCACCAATGAGAAGTCTTTCTTAATAGCAAAGATGGGGAGGCCTTCCTCAACAACAGCTTGTACTCCGACAAGCATCGCCATACATTCGCCAATGAAAGGTCCCAAATTCCATAGAAAACTCGAGTAAGGCCTATAACAAACTCACCCTTATCATTACGAACCACCAAGCCAATAGAAAAATAAGATGGGTGTTCTTTAATTGAGACATCAACATTCATTTTTAACGAACTAGAGGCTGGCTTCTGCCATTTATGATTGCTTTGAGATATGCGCTTATTGTGAAAAGGTGTGACTAGGAGTGGATCATTTGCTAACTTAAATTATGTGAGGTAACCTGCCGCACCCATGAGGAGTTGATGGCGATGGGACTTCTTTTTCTCAAACAGCCATAAATTCCTTTCTTTCTAAATTTGCACAGTAGTATCAGAAAAAGGTCAAATTCCTCACTGTTGAATTCATTCCTTGCTGCTAAAGTGACTTCCCCTATTGCTGATCCAAGATTGTTTGCAATGAAATGACCAAAAATACTCCCTTCCTGGATATTCATCACAGATTCGCAGGAGATCAGAGCATGCTCAACTGATTTACTAGCCACGCCACATCGATCACATAGGGTAGAGTATGACTTTTCAACGCCATAAATTTAACTTGGTGGGGAGGATGTCAACCATAATGTGCCATATACAGATTTTCACTTTTGCTGGTAACTTAGCTTTCCACAAGTATTTCCACTGCTAATTCAAGTGATTGGTATATGCTTGAGGGTCCAAATTGGAAGCCACATGGTATCTGGATTTGAATGTATATTCACCCGATTTTTCAAAATTCCATATCAGAGTATCGAGAGAATCTGGGCATCCCCCAGGGAGTTGGCCAATAGCTTCTTGATCAGGAATCAAGAAAATTTGTTTGATAATCTCCCAATTCCAGAAACCATCCAGTAATAAAAGATCACAAATAGTCAAGAGTAGAGTGCCGTTTGAGGGAGTAATAAGCATGAATGAATAGGGACGAGGATCCAAGGCTCCATCGTATTCCTTTTTGGAATAGCTTACGACCCCATATAATACTTCGCCAAAGATATGAGTTGTCCCTCTTCACTCCAGCATGCATGAAAGGGCAATGAAGATAATATTTGTATCACAGAATTTGCCCCGCCACTGTATCTGGGTTAGTGAAAAGGCGCCAAGCCTGCTTGGCCACTTGTGCATAATTAAAATACGATAGTTGACAGAAGCCTATCCCTCCTCTCAAATTGGATCGACACATAAGCTTCAAATTTGTCCAATGCATTTTATGTTTCTTAGCATTATTCCCCTTCCAAAATGAAGCTTCCAGTTTTGATCGATCATCACAAATGGCTTGCGGTATCCCAAAGACGCTTATTACAAATGTAGGGATAGATTGGACCACCGCTTTGAGAAGCACTTCCTGTTCGTCCGCCGAAAATAACTTAACTCTCTATGATTGTAATTTATTCTAGACCCGTTCACACAGACCATCAAATACTAATTTCTTGCTCTTACCAATGACAGAGGGGAGGCCAAGATACTTTGCGTGAGAATGGATCCGCTCCAAATAACGATTTTAGCTCACCTTAAAATAATTTTCCTTGTTCTTCTTTTCTTTTTAAAAATTCGACGGCTTTGACATTAATTTTATTACGGGATTTGAATTTTGATGTAAAGATGTATAATGTTCTATTTTGTATGTTAGAAGTGATAAAATCAGAATTTTAACTTAATCATGTCTATATTATTGATTTAATTTTTAGAGAAGTAATACTTTTAAGTCTCGCCTTTATATACATTTTGGTTCGGTTTGTTGAAGTGAAAATATTACAATGATGTGTAAATTACAAAACACGCCTAATTTACGTCACCTACATTAGATTTCAACCATTTGAGTTTAGACCTCTAAAATTAACGGTTTCTTTTTTCTTACTTTTTAATTTAATGTTGTACTCAGGGAGGTATCACCACTATTTAGGGTTGTCACTGATCAATCATAGCGATACTCTTCAAAAGACCTGCACAATGTTTGGTAACCATTTTAAATTTGCCTCGATTTATCAATTAATTTAAATTTTAAATTTTAGACACACAGTAATATTACATTTAATCACATATTTGATGTGATGTGAACTTTCACATCATTTTAATTATTACCTTCACATGATACAATTAAATCTCAATACCTATACAAAATTTGAATTTTAAATCAATTTATAAATCTACATTTTTATAAATAAATCCTTACCAAACAAAGCCGTATTTATGCTTTCATACAGGACAAAAAATATTACACCAATACCTCTCAAAATGTCAAAAACAGGGACGGATTGCCCAAGAGAAATTTAAAATTTTACATCGAATTTTTTTTTTAAAAAAATTTTCTTAGACCTAGTCGTTGGGTATATCTTATATTATAGCCCATGTTAATAAAAATCTTAGATCTGTCTGTGATCATAAACTTACTATTTACTTGTACTCCTTATTTGTTAGGCCTGATGTCTAGCCCTACAAATCCCCTCAGACACATAATGTGGGTGGAGATTATTAAACAACTTACATGTGAGTTATTCTGTAGTGGAACGACCTATTGTGAGTTATCTAATGATCTCTCACCACATATACGTCTGACAGAATAATCCAGCCATACATCGGAAGATATTTTACCTTATTTGTGGTGCATCAAGTCATATGACAACATATGGTGTTATACATATGGTACTTATTTTTGGTGTATCAAGTCATATGACACCATATGATGTTATACATATAATGTTAGATCATTTTAAGTGTCAACTAATTTATTAAAAATTATTATTTTATATAGGTTAAAATTTACACTGTAATATCGATGGCAACTCATCAACAAGATACTTCGATTGAGCTGAAAATATATACAGGTCTCGAGTTGAGTGAAATTAGTAGTATATATGAGAAGTATAATAATATCCTCAGTTTACCATGATTCTTTTCTTTTCTAATGATTACGACTAAGTTTATTATCGTGACTAACCTTATCTTTTTCCCTCTGGTTTTTTTTGCATGGACTCTCATAAAATTCAATGAAAATAAAATCGATAGTGACCTTTGGCCTTTGGGGAAAAGTATATATATTAGATAAGATTGAAGCACTAAAGTAAAATCAATAGAATCCGATGTAATACCGAATAATTTGAATATATATTAGCCCTTTTGACCAAGGTAGTGATGGATTGACCAAGAGGGGTATGTATACTCATCCCGTTATAAACCCAACGTTTAGAAAATTAGACTGATTGTCAAATTGGAAAAGCAACGCGTCATGAATCAAAAGTTTGCATCAAGTTAAACACGAGTTGAAATGGTCTAAACTTTTTTTATACAAGGGATGATAAGGGAAGGGAGGGATAATAGGGGTGGGGGATAGGATTCGAACCCAGGACCTTGGTCCTAGAACGGGAATACTTAATCACTGGAACACTTATTCAAATCCTGAAAAGGCCTAAATTAAATAATTGAAAAATTAACTTTTACCTTAAAATAAATTAATTTCTAAATTGTCATATTAAAAGGTGGTAAAAAAAAAAAAATTGGGTTCATTGCTCGATCATCTCATGTATGAATCGAGCCAAATGGAACGTTGCTCGATCGTAACCGGGTTCGTAGCCAAGTTTCTTCACCTGATTTTCTGGGTCAATCAGACCAGTTCGAGCTGGTTTCTAATTTTTCTTCTATCGAGCCGACTAGGTCACGTCAGCCTGATTTTCATCACTCTAATAAATAAAACTAACCTGATTTCTTTGATTGGGTGTGGCACATATATATCATTTCGCGTCTGACAAAATTATCATGATGTTGTTAGATAGCGTGTGGTATCTCTAAACCGTGTGTGCGTGTTGTGTACTTGTCAAAAAAAAAAAAGAAACTATTGTGAACTAAATAAATTTAAATATTTTTAGGGTTGTCTCACAGTGAGATAACTTACATGTGATTTGTTCAATAATCTCCTATCACGTATGCGTTTGATGGGATAATCTTAATAGACGTATAACGAAACATCGAAGCAATAATTGAATTAAGGCTCCATTCTAAAAAGTTAGTCAATAGCTAATTATTTAACCCATCTTTAATCTCAAATCCAATGGATATGGAATTCATTCGCAACTTTTCCCCCACCAATCCCCTTTTAAAGGGAGAACATATAATTTTGACGCCCTTCAATTGATAGTATGTCAATCTCTCTGCATCAAATTTTACGAAGCAATACCTGTTCTATCAAGAATCTTTTACAGCATTTTAGGTTTACCACCAATATGCAAGCACAACTACGTTAAGAGTCATTCATGGAAGTTTTCCGATAACAACGATCCAACTTTGGGGCTCAACTCTTTTGTTTAGCTACAAGTGAGCTCTCCTCCGCATCCACAAGGCTAAATTTGGGGCCTATTTTTAATATGGATAATTCTATTTGAACAAAAAAGTGGACAAAGAGTTTTACAAAATAGACATGTGATTCATATGATTACCTTGTATTTATAATTAATGTGATATGTTGATAAATAGTATTCTGCTACTTGTCAATTTTGTTAAACTCTTTTTATACATGTTTATTCAAATAACAAAACTTTGCTACTAATAGTACTTGTAAGAATTGATATTATTTCATTCTAAAAAGTTAACTCATTACATGAAATAGCCCAATTTCTCATGAACTGATCTTTTATCTCATGTTATTGATATAGATACGTTTGCACTTCTCCAAACAATTCTTCTCTTGGGTTAATTGTATTAGAGAGATCACTAAACTTTTGCTCCACTTACAAATAGATAACTGAACTTTAATTTGTTACAATTAGGCCACTAAATTTTAATTTAAGAGCAATTAGGTCGTTCAACTCCAATTCTCAACAATCAGATCACTGAACTTTTATTTAGTTGTTAAAAAAAATAAAAACAAAAATCGCTCCAGTAACTCAACATTGTAACTTTATATGTTTATCATTGTATTAAATCCAAGAAAATAAGGAACTTAATATTGGAGAGGAAAAATTAAAGGATGATCTGATGGCTTGCAAAAACTTAGCATTCAACATATATCTTGACATGATAATTTTAAATAATGGTCAACTGACTATCACTTCATTATGTCAACTTCTATTAAATAATTTAGCGACCCTTTTACTGATTGTTATAATTACAATTAAATCAAAACTTAATGATTAAATTGATGGCAATTAAAGTTGAGTGATGTAATTGCTATTAAATTAGATTTTAGTTATCTAATCAGAAATAAAGTACTAGTTCAATGCTGTAATTGTTAGCAATTAAATTTCAGTAATCTAATCACAATTAGAGTGAAAGTTGAGTGACATTTACTAATTAACCATCTTCTGATCTCTTCCCTTTTTTCCTTTCTTCTGTCTAGAATTTTTAACATAACTATGTTCTTACATTCTACATTTGTATTGTCTATTATGACTTGTTTCGGACAATGGCGGAGCCAGGACCCGAAAGTGGGGGGAGCCGGATCGAAAACTCAAAAAAAATCTTATAAGCTCTAATTTTTCAAAATAGTAAGCAAACTCAAATCAAGCGCATTACAAAGTTCACAACAACTCAAAATATAATACATTAGGCTAAAGTTAGTTGGACTCGACGATTTTTTACTTTAGCAAATTCATCAATAAGAGAATCTATATCTATTGTGCTAACAAATTCTCTTTCAATAAAAATAGTCAAACTATCAGCAAGAAAGTCATCGTCCATCTTGTTGCGAATTGCAGTCTTCACATGTTTCATTGCCGAAAATGCTCTCTCAGTCGTTGCTGTAGAAACAGGTAATGTTAACACAAGGCGAATCAATCTTGTTATCATTTTGTAGTTCTCTGCATTTCTTGTTTCCACCAACTTTTCACACAAATTTGCAAGAGTAGACACTTGAAATTGAGGATTACGAACAACATGATCACGATAAAATGGCAATTCACTCATCAAAGCGTGCCTCTCATGCTGCTCAAAATCGTCAGGATAAAACTCCACAGCAAGTTTATAGATATTTTCTGCATTAAATGATTCAAAGGAATTTTTTGGATCCAATGCAACACTCAGCTCAAGTAGTCTAACTGATGTCTCATTAAATCTCGAGTTCAACTTTGCCAATTGAAAATCTATGCATTGATTGAAAAATTCAAAGTGGTAATAGTGCTCAACACTCATGTGCCCTCTCCCACGACCCATGTTGCTGTTCATGTCAGGTATAGTGATTTCATGTTTTAAACAAAAATCTTGTATTTCCTGAAGCAATTTCTCCCACCTTTCGTCCCTCAACTCTTGAAGAAGAGTTTTTGTAGTGGAGACAAATCCAAGTGCAGATAGAATGTCAATGGATTCGTTTTGAAATGCTTGACAAAGAAAATCAGTGATCCGCATAACTGCCCTCATTAAGTGCAAGCCAAACACAAAATTAAAACTCTGAATACTTATGCAAGCACCCTCAGCTTCATTTCGAGTTTTGCAATCTGGACCACTACAAGCGATATCCTCAAGAACCTTGCAAGTTGCAGCATACATATCTATCATACTCAAAACAGAGTCATAATGAGAACCCCAACGAGTTGAACCTGAACGGTGTAAAGATGACATCTGATTAGCTCCTCGTCCAGATTCACGCTCTCCCCTTGCCAACATATTCTCAATTTCTATTCTATGGGCA
>CAVNYN010287626.1:0-20679 GCA_963692815.1 Nyctanthes arbor-tristis | reverse complement strand
CTTTTTTATTTTTATTTTTTTTATTTTTATTTTTTTTGGGGGGTTGGGGGGGGGGGATAAAAATATCTGTGGGTTTGTTTATTCTCTAGCTAATATGGTCGCCCATCATACTTATAGGAGCTTGGATCGTGCTATTGCTGATGTGGTGCTGGACGAGATCTCCATTGAGGGCAAGGTCTGGGAGAAATCTGCAGTTATTACTGCCTCTGTCAAGTCTGCACAGATTCTCAGGCCATGTAACAATCAATTCATTTTAGTAACAAAAAAGGTTCGTATGAATTTGTTGCATCAATACATATTGTCATTTAATTCCATCTTCCATGTGCAAAGTTTTGAAACATGGATGCTAAACATAAATATTCAATGCCATTAAAAAAATCTAAGCAAGAAATAAGGGATGCTTTGATCAGCATTAGTAACTGTCAATTGTCTTTTACTTGACTGTGCGACTCTTTTTTCTCTTTTGTACATTTATATAAATCAAGGAACTAAATGTTGACTGTATGATCACTTGCCGGGGAATATATAAGGAATTTGTCATCCGGGGCTTCTTCACCTAATCCTCTCTAGAGGGTATATTTAAGGGGATCTGGCATTCCTTTCGCCAGAGCAATAAATGCATATATTTTGTAATTTTGTTAATCATAAAAAGTAAAATGTATGGTTGTTTGAAAATATATTGCAATTTTTCTTGCAAATGGTATCCAATACGGTCAGTAAGTCATTCAGTGGTTTTGAGATAATTTTACTTCTGGTATCATTTCTTGTTGAGTACTTGATATTTTTGTTCGGAGTTTTGAGATGCAATGCACTACTTACTGATGCAGTCCAAGGCAAATGGTTTTATACGCATGTCTCAACAATTTTCAAATTGCACACTCCTTGACTAAAGCATTTGTGAGATCCGGAAGAAATTCGCATATAAAGTAGCGCATATGTATAGTTGCAAGAATGTTTTAGTCCACGTTACCAGCATCATGGTGGCTTGCCAAGTTTTGGTCCAGGGATTCAAGATACTATGATTTTACTTCGATTTAAGGTTTGATGATAATATAATGTAAAATCGCCCCAATTTTAGTGCGAAAAACCAATTTGCAAATTAAAGCATGCTTGGAGTAGAGGGCGAATTGGGTTTACTTGGATGCACAAAAATATTCATTCTTTCAGGTCATTGGACTTTCAGTGATCAATCCAATTTATTTAATTTTGGGCATCCCGTTGAGCTGATGAGTAGCCTTGTTGAAATATCTGCAATAGACAGACAGAACATTCATGATTCATCAGTTGCTTGCCTTTAATTGTTGCAGGTCTATCTTGGGGAAAATCTTCTTGGAGTTCAGCCTTCTCTACATATCAAAATTGATCTTTCCCCACCAGATTCTGACGTTGATTTGTCAGTCAAGGTAGTCACGTTGTCCTCAGCTCTTAGAGATTCAGTGTTCCAAACTTTGAGCTCAGTAAAATTTTCAAGTTATTTTTCATATTTATACATTTTGGAGACTATTTACAGGGTTGATGACTTGTAACATTTGTGTTCAGGTTATAGTTCATCCAAGTGAGATGACCTGTGATTCCGAGTTTCTTAGAGACATCTTGGATTATTTTCACGTCTTGAAGCAATTAAGCTCTCAGCAGAAAAGGGTATGTACACACTTCTCTCTCTGTGTGTGTGTGTGTGTGTGTGTGTATATATTTGAAAGTCATCCTCACAGAAATCTTCTGCTGATTCTGAATTCTGTTGATGAGTAGTTGTGCATTTTTCTTTCATTAACCTGAGGTCAAAACTATAATTAGCTGTTCTCTTTGGTTACATGTTAATGTAAAGTTGCTTTATATGGACTAATTGGATTCAAGTTTTCTGTCGTTATCATGTGGCGTGCTCTTTGCATGCTTATTGAACTTTTTAGTTCTTTCTGATGACTTGATGGCTACAACATCTTTTTACTATTATCATCGCCATTTTCTGCTCCTTTCATTGTTATATACAATACCCATTATGAATATTTATTATGTTGTACTGAAGAAGGCCTGACTTAAAGCTTGTGGATTAAGTAGCTTGCTTGGTACCAATTTAAATCAACATAGCGAAGCAGTCATCTTTTGCCAGAAGTAGAACTAATTGTTTGAAAGAAATAAAAAAACTGACTTGTTAATTTAAGCATTATGGTTCATTTGACTTAAAATGAAAAGAGAAGGGATCAGCAAAGACAAAGAAGGGATCAGCAAAGACAAAGTCAGAGAAAAGATATTCAGTAGAAAGAGAAAAAGAGGGAAGTTCTTAGTTGTGTGTCTTCTGACCATTTGGGAGTCGCCTAAAAATTCTTTAAGTTTAGGAATTGCTGTTTAGTTGTAGGGATACGGGATTAAAGGCATAGACTGTATTCCCCCCCCCTTTTTTTTGGCTTTTATTTTAGCGTTAGTGGCTGTTTGATTCTGATTATTGACATTGATTTATAATGAGGTGAAATGAGTGGTGTAGATTTAATAGAAGTTTGAAATTTGTGGTTATAAATGAGCAGTGGTCAAATCAGTGGTAGGTGAAATTATAAAGAGAATCAAACAAGATCTTAGGTGTTTTGTAAAGCAATCTAGAAAATCCTGAAATTCTTGGCTGTTAAAGATAGCTATACCAAAAGGTTGAGATGTTGGCATGCCTTTGGAGTTCATGCTCTTGAGCATGCATATGGAGTGAGTCATGGTTTAAGCCTTGACCAAGGCAGTAAAAGTGCAAGTGTTCGGGATTTTAATAAGAGGTCTAGGGACCATTTTGGTACTTCTTAGAGGAGGTTACCAGGTAACAACACAGTTTGATTTATTCAAGAGACTATATCCTAGATTTCCCAGAAAAAATTAGCAACGCAGTTTGGCGGACCAGTATTTAGTTTTTTGGTTAGTTTTAAAGTGCCTTTGTAGTAAAGGTTTGGTATATCCTTCTTCACTTAAAACATGAAGCTAGGCCTTCTACTAAACTTGAGTTTCACTTTTTTTTTTTTCGATAATTTTAATTAATGTGTTTGATAGTTGAAGTGGTATTGTTATCCAGATAACCCAACAAGATTACAAGTGATTCCAGATGCTCTATTTATGAATTTAGCCTTTTGTAATCAACCGGTGTTCATGCCAATTACTTACTGTTGCAGATCTTGTTATCACTTAATGGGATTGACAATCTTCATGCTCGACTTCTTTCGAAAATTGAGTATGTCACACATTTCTTGATGTTTTAATGACCTTGGGTTTGGTAGAATTTGTTGGTCTGCATATTTTATTTGATTGGTCATTTGTATTTTCTCCTCTCTGGTTTTATCATTCTTCTTATCTCATTCTTTTTGCAGTTATGTCATGTCAAATCGCAAGAAGTTGGTCTGGGATATTAATCTTCTGAATGTTGTCATCATTATACCATGGGAAAATGAGCACTGTGAAGCTCACAAGATGGTATGTATATTTATCTTATTGTTGTGTAAACGGAAATATATTCCATGTATGTCTACAAGAGGTGTCCACAGCTTGGATTTCGATGAATTTTAGAAATTCATACAGCTCTGTTTGTCCTCAATTAAGATTCTAGTGGATTCCATTAAAATCCAGTGTCCTCAATCACTTAGGCTGCGTTCTGTGTTTTAGTTTCTGTTTTCATTTAAAAAAATATCTTGAGTTTTCTATTTTGAGGTTACTATTTTGAGAAAATAAAAAACAAGTTTTGTTTATCATCTTAAAAAAACTATTTTTAAAAATAAAAAATAGAAAACCTGTTTGGCTTTTTTTTTTTTGTTGGCGTGGGGTGGGGTGGGGTGGGGTGGGGGATGATAAATTATACAATAAAAATTGCGTAGAGTCTTAAACTTTTCAAATTGTTCAATTTGGTCATCATCTTCAATCCCCTCGCCCCACCCCCTCCTCTACCTAGTATGTCACTCACAACAGGTACTCATGTCACACAAACAGATGCGGGATTTGGGTACTAGATCTTTCTCGAATCCTCTAAATACAGAAAACCTTTATATCCTCCAAAAATGCATATAAAAAATCAATATATTAGTTTTTTTAAAATAATTTTAAGTTAACATGATGTATTCATGTATTTTTTTCCTAAAATTTGGACCTCTTTTAGCTATATCCAGCTTCCTAGATTTTAGGAAAGAAAGGATTCAACCCTTAGATATGTGCTTTTATCTGAGTGTAAGCAATCTAGATGGACGTGCATTGTATTTTCACTCCTTGTACATAAAATGTTCTGGAAGAAGTTGCACTTTCTAGCTTGTCTTCTAGACAAAACAAGTATGTCTTTATATGTTATATGTTAACCAGTTAAAAGGGTGTCTGATTCTCATTTTACTTTCCTCTTTATAATCTTACCTCCCACTTAATTTGACAACTATTCAATTACAATCACCCGCTTCAAACACCTATCAATCTCCACCACGAATTCTACCTCTGGGTAATTGCCTTGTTATAATGAGAATCGAACACCTCTTTAAGTTTTCTGTGTTCCATAGCATTGATCAAATGGTTCATATCCGTATTAATCACATTTTACCAATATTTATGCATGGTCAGTTCTTGTTTTGACAGGTATTGGAAGTGGGATCCATTTCCTTTGCATCTAATTGTGAAATAGGCTGCGTTTCCTCTCACATGCCTGATCACTCTCGTCTTCTTAACAACTATATATGCTCCAACTCCACAAAAAATTTTCTTTTGGGGCTTCAATTCCAAGATCTGTATGATCACATCAAAATCGATATAAATAATTTTGAGGTAGTATTTAGTTCCTTCTGATTAATTGAAGAATTTCCAGATGCTCGCAGTTTAAGATATGACATCTTGCAGGGAAAAATAGTGATGCCTCGTGCTTCTGCAAGTGTGTCCCTTTTTGAAAAATTTAATGCTTCTTCAAGCTTGGCTTCCTGTATTATCCGTGACGAACCAATTCTGAAAGGATTAGAGGTAAACAAACCGCTAGGTGGATATATGCTGAAATTTATGATATTCATTCCTGTTTTTTATCAACCAAATATAACCCCTCCCCCCCTTTTTCTCTCTCTCACTTTACATCGTTCAGCTATGGGCTGGTCCATTGGATGTCACAAATTACATATGTTGTTTCCACAAATGAAAGCAGAGTAGATATAATATAACTAAGCTTTGAGATTACATGGTTCAACATGGTAAAATAGTAGGTTGAGGTCTATGTTGAAGTCTTGCCTCCACCCAATTTAAATGATCTTGTGTGCATGTAAGAAGGCATCTTGAATGTAGCATTTAGGGTTTTGTGGCGTTAAATATGAGTGTGGTTATAATTGGTTGCCAACTGGAACTCTACATGTGGCATTACCCAACTGCTTAAAATTTTAGATTACATGGTTCAAGATAGGGTACGGTTAAATGGAAATATTTTCAGGATTTATATGTTTATGCCTCGCATGTCAGGTGGATAATGAAGATTGTGATGGAAGGATAATTATACCTGTTCTTGAACTTACGGGTGTTAACCTTGCATTTTGAGAAATAATATTGAAGCACTTGGGTCTTGACACAGGCGAGGGGTAATATATTGTTATTAAAACCAAAAGATGTGAAAGCTGTATGAACACGTATCGTTTGCTCGTATCTTTTAGTCATTTAGTCAATAGTGAACATATCTAAACTTAACATACGATAAACAATTACATGCATTCAAGAATCTACTTGGTTTTGAGGTTCATATAAAGGTGTCATCAGTTTTTGCACTTGTGTCTCTGTATGTGGCAATTCTGGTATTAATTGAACAACTTAATCTGGCTTCTTTATTTTTTGTCTTCTGGTGAGCCTACTTTCTGGTTGTTGTATTGTTATTGAAAACAAAGGATGCAAAAACTGTATGAACATGTGTTTTTTGTTCTTAACTTTTAACCATCTAGTCAATAGTGAGCATACTTGAACATTTATTACCATACACAATTACACATTCAAAAATCTCCACTTGGTTTCCAGGTTCATATACAGGTGTCATCAGTTTTGGTGCACTTCTCCTTGCCCCTCTATGTGGCAATGCTGGGATTAATTCAACATTTTAATCTGCTTCTTCCTCCATCAGACTCTGCAACAGCACATGATGTTATGTCAAGTGAAGTGAAGTCTTCTCCATATCTCTGGTTCTCTATCACTACTAGTGTTAATGTGATTAATTTGCTAGTTAACCTTGAAGATGGTGTAAGCAATGGCTGCACGCTCATGCTTTGTCTTCAAATGTTAGATTTGGGGTATGTTTCTTCTTATTTTCTTTTTTATTGGATTGAGATTATCTTATGAGGTATAGTTGGAATGATGGCATCTATGTTTTATTGTTTGCTTCATTGTTTAGCATTTTTTTTCCCTATAGCTACTCTTGTTTCTTCCTTCTTATGAACTTCTGAATTGGTTATTTTTTAAGTATGTATTCTATGTCTTTCACAAGTAAATAAATTTCATAATGCTCCTAAACTATGCTGCATCGACTCTAGAAAATGCAAGGATTACCTTATTAAATAGGGCTAGGTTGTGACTTGGGTTTGGTATTGTTCTGTACTAACTACTAATAATGTTTGACGCTTTATATTGTTTTTGCCGATTTACCATGAAAATTGTGTATATCTATTGTCAATATTTAGACATTACTGTCCCCAACTTTGAGGATTAGTTAATGTACTCTTCCTATTTGCCATTTAAGAATGCATTCTTGACATCAAGCTGCTCAAGAGGCTAGTTTAATAGCTGCCAAGGATAAAAGGATCCTGAAAACAAATGTCTTTGTGTAGTCAATGCTGTAGGTCTGTCTAAATGCTTTGGCAACCAAGTGAGCTTTGTACCGTGTTACTTTTCCATCCGCCTTAAATTTCACAGAAAACACCTACTTGACCTACTCGCATCCCGGCTCGTAGTCTTGTCATTTCCCATGTTTCATTTTTCTCCAAAGCTCTCATTTCCTCCATCACTGCATTTTTTCCATTCGAGTACTGCGAGTGCCTCCTATATATTCTTTGGGATATCTGTACTATGGAGTTTATAGATAAAGGCGTGGAAACTAGTAGACAAGTTCTTGTAAGACATTTGGAAATAGGATGCAATCTGCAAGATTTGACACCTTTTCTGTAAGCAATTGGAATATCAAGATTAGTGTTAGAAACAGAAGTATTACCATGTCTTCAAGAAGAGTTCCTGTACTTGGTTCTCGTGACTGGATTTGTTGAGGATGCGTGTTATTTTCGAGTAAACTTTCAGTTCTTGATCTTTATCTTGAACACGCTGAGTGGAATATGGAGAATGGGAGGTGACTAGGGAGAAGATGAAGGAACATGAGATGAATGCGGAGGTGAGGAAGGAGGAGGATCCTCGAAAGTAACTAATTCAGGAATAGGTCAATGTACTTTAGATGCACTATGTGGTATTAAAGGAAAATAATTCCAAAACGGATCTTCAATGTCTTAACTTTTCCTTGAAGAGAAGTTTTGGTGAAGAAAGGAGTACTCAGAACGTGACACAGAAGCAAGAGTTTTTCGTGTAGTCGTGTTGGAGGATGATACACTTGTATCCCTTTGAGCAGGTGAATAACCTAAGAAAACATAATGAAGAGCTTTAGGGTCTAATTTTCCTCGATTTTGTTTATGCACATGGACATAAGGTACACACTCAAAAACTTTAAGTGGAAGAACTGAGAAAATACATGAAGATGGATATTTAGCTTTGGGAGTGTTAAAGAGGCGTTTTAAACTTTTAAGACCATTAATGGCATTCTGTTGATAAGGTAGGTAGCAGTAAGAATAGCTTCTTCGTGAAAGTGTTTAGGAGCAGACATGGTATATACATTAATGCCCTAGTTACATGGTGTCTATTCTTCCTCTTAGCTATCCCATTTTTTTGAGGTGTGTCAACACAAGTACTATGGTGGACAATCGCATTGTTTTTGAGGAATGAGATGAGCCCAAAATGTTAGAGAAATACTCTCAACTGTTGTCGGTTTGAAGGACTTGAATTTTGGCATTGGATTGAGTCTTAATCATTTGATGAAACATTTGAAATGTTGTTGCAACTTCAGATTTTTCTTTAAGCAAATAGACCCAACAGTAGTATGATCATCTATGAGCGTAACAAACCGTCTAGCCCTAGATATATTGTTAACACAAGATGGACCCCAAATATCACTTTGAACAAGTGAGAAAGGTTGTGCCTATTTAAATTTATGGAGGAAAAGGAGCTCGATGATGTTTAGCTAACTCACATACCTCATATTGCTGATTATAGATATTTTTGGAGAAAACAAGGAATAACATTTTTAAGTACGGGAAGCTTGGATGACCTAACCTTTTGTGGAAAATCTCAATTTCTTTTGTTGATGTAGATGTAGAAGAGCTCGTGTGTGAGATGTTCTTGAACCGATAGGTTCACCTTCGAAGTAATAAGGCCCATCAACCTCCTTTCCAAATCCCATCACCTTCCCCATGCATGTCCTGAAATTCACAGTAATTGGGAAAGAACTTAGCAACGCAAGTAAGACTTTTGGTGATTTTGCTAATGAAAAGAAGATTGCATGACAATTGTCGAACATGGAGAGTAGAGTCAAGAGGAATGGAATCCGAAATGGGGATACTCCCATTTCCAGCAATGGGTGACAATGAATCATTGGCAACCATAATCTTTTGTCTGCCAGAACATGGACTATAAGAAGTGAACAAGTTGGAGTGGCTAGTCATGATATTGGTGGCTCCAGAATCAATGACCCAAGAGGTACTCGACGTAATAGCATTCAAGCAAGTTGAGTGAGCAAATGCACAAAAAATTGTGGTGTTGACTTGTCCAAGCTGATTAAGCAACATGTGAACCATCCTCAATGTTTTTAATGGTGAAAGTAGAAGAAACTAGATAGAAATGAACATTTTAGAGAGATTACGGATTGGACTAAGCTCTCTCAAAACATGGACGAACCTGATTGATCTTTCCAGGAAGTGGAGGGACTGCTTTCAACTCTCTGGAAAAATAGGAACTGATATGAAAACTTCTGAAATTTCAGGGACTGATGTAAATTCTGAAACATCATGGACTGGCGTGAAAATTCCGAAACTTTGGGGACTGATATTCAAGTTACAGGGTCTGAATCGTAGGAAACTGAATCCTTAACTACAACTGATTCAAATTTGCAGTCGAATTAACACTTGAACCCAAAAATTCAGCAATCTGTACTATTTTTCAAATCCAGATCAGATTCAAGTAAAAATATGTTTTCTCACCTTGCTCTGATACCATGAAGAAAGAAGGTTTGGGAGAGTATTTTTTTCCTTACGGTGATAGGGTTAAAAAGGAAGCAAAATCACCTACACAATCTTCCGCATCAATCAGAGTCTCCTAAAATCACGGCTAGGGTGATTAAGGAAATAAATATAATTACAAACAATTAGGGATTTCGACAGGTGTAGAATGTTAGCCTCTCAAGAAATGCCCATGCTCATATGAGAATCAGACAACTAGTTTAATCTTGATATTTATACTCTTTGGAGGAACACTACAGATACTAGTGTGTGTACCTCTTCAGAGTAGTACTTTACTTTATCTTGACTGTAAACCTGTCACTAGGAATTTCCTGGTATGGGGCTTTTGTATAATGTAAAAGATTTTTTGGCTTGGAATGTTTTCATGTGATTGCTAATGCATTGCAGGTTTGATCAAAGAGATAAATCAGAGTGCTTGGCCTCTGTGAAGACACTGAGGATAACTGCATCTTCACCAAGCAAAGATCCACAAAATTATGTCCTTTGCTCCACTGGTAGTGTATTTGAGTCTGAATATGTAGGTCGGGAGAACATGGGTGTCTGCCCTGGTCATCATAATGAAAATTTTGATGATAAAAGCTCAACTGCTTATAGGTGCATTCTTTTGCATTACAGAACGTGCAGTAGTGAATGGTCTCGTAATAATTATGCAATATGCATAAAGAATCTGGATATTAATTGCTATCCGTTTATAGTTGGGTTGATTATCAGATTTATCGGCAAGGTTTGCATGTATAAAACTTCAAATTTAGAGGACCAACCACCAATTTTGGAGTGTAAAAATTTCTCAGCAATGCCGGCAGTTGATCTTCAAAAAGAAGATAATTCCTTTGAATGGGCAAACATCTCACTGGATCATTTTCCTTTTGTTACAAGTGAAAATTTCAGATCTCTTTTTAACATTGTGAATTTGAAGAATCAGGAAAACAGAGTTCCTGAATTTAGCAAGGAGGAGAGATCGGAAGTATTTTCTTCCCGACTGTTGAAACCTAATACTGGTGTTGCTTCTTGGCAAAGAACCTATAGTGACAACAAAGTTCTTGTTGACATGAAGCTTGGCAGTATTGCAGTGCATTTTCATGATTCCTCATGCACTATCGGCACTGTTTCTTTGCCTATGGCAAAATTACTATTATCTGTTTGTGCAGATGAGTGGGACATAGTTTGTTGTACTGAAGGATTGACCCTTTCTTCATTACTTTGCCCTCAAACCGTCCATGAGTTTCTTTGGGGTCCAATATCCCTCAAATTTTCTCCAATTCTAAACTTACGACTGAGGAAAGAGAACATTGATTTGTTAAAATCTCATCTTGATATAGATTTTAGCTTCCAGCATGTATCCTGCATCTTACCACCCGACTTTCTGGCTATAGTTATTGGTTATTTTTCATTACCTGATTGGAATCCTGGTACAGAAGAGGGGCCAACTGCGAAGAACTCAGCAACTATTAGCATTGCATATAAGTTTGAGATTCTGGACTGTGATTTGATTTCACCTGCTAGAGAGTGTTCTGAAATTCTGAAGGTTGACATTGAACAATTGTGGGTGGAGTTCTTCAGAAAAATTGATTCGAGTATGGTACTAAAGGACATACCATCCACTTGTCGTGTTAGTGCTGATAAACTTGCTGATACAAATCATTGTATTGATTTAATTGGACATAACCTATCTTTATCTCTGATGTTATTGAAAGGTGATAAGGTTGACTCGTCGAGTACATGTCAGAATATCATCTTGATTTCACCATTGAGTGCTGATGTATGGGTGACAATTCCCTGCCAGTCTGAGTTTTCTGATGTAGTTTCTTGCCCTGTGTGTGTTATGGCTAACGTCAGTAGCTGTCAAGTTGACATTGAAGGTATGAGGTATTAGTAATTTCGTTTTAACTGGATTCTGACACTTCTATTTCTACCTTCCATTGAGATATTTACTCTTTTCTCTATTTACAGGAGTTTTTTCTCTAGTTGGTTTTGAGGCTCTGGTGCATGTCATTGATCAATTTTCCATGGTTGACAGAAAATCCAAACTTTTCATGTCTGATTTCTCACAGTTTCTGCAGTTAAAAGAACACCTGTTAGAAAATGCTTCACTTCAACCTGAATCCTCAACTGCTACCTTTACTGAGATGAGGCTCTGTATGAAGTCATTGTCTATAAGATTGCATCACTTGAATAGAGTCTCTACTTTCTCTGAAGCCGTGGCAGAAGCAGAGATGCAACTTACATGCTCTGCATCATTAATGGATCGAAAACCTCTATGCTTTTATATTTCTTTCTCTTCTCTGGCTCTATTTTCATTGTTGAATTCTGTTATGCTTGTGGAATGCACTTCTCCGGTCTCTGGCTCATCAGTCCTTGAAATGGCTCTTTCAGTGTTAGACCATACGGAGAATCATCTTGTTGTGTCCGTACCTTCTTTGGATGTTTGGGTACACTTGTTTGACTGGAATGTGATCTTTGATCTACTTAGGTCTTGCAGTGATCAGCCCTTTGTCAAGTCAACCTCTGATCCTATTGAAGATATAGCAGCTGATCTTTCAAGTACTACTTTATCAGCGAACATGGCGCATGACACTGGTTTTTTTACTTTAACCTTAGAAAGCCTTGGATTGACCATTCATATTCCTTCCCAGGTCAGCAAGGCTTCAACTGGCACACTTTGGAGGTCTCACATGAATAATGAACAGTGTCCAAGTGACCTCTGTTCCAGAATGAGTGAATATCGGAATTGTTTTCTTTCTGTTACCTTGCATAGTAGAAGTGCTGTACTAGTAGCTGATGCCAAAACTATGAAACTGAAGGTCAATTTCGAAAAAATGATCGGGGTGATGAATTTGTTCATGGATAACAGTAAACAGACGTGGCATCTTTTTCAAATGTTTCAAATTAATCTAGAAGCTGAAACTTTTAGTGGAATGATTGAGAATGCAGACGTTAAGGTGGAAGTTATATGTGAAAATCTAAACGTGCAACTATCAGATCACATATTGTACTTCTTGCAGTTCACATGGTTTGAAAGATCTGATGACAAACCTTCCCAATTTATATTCAAGAGAGTGGATTTGACAGCGGAACTAAGGAACTTTTCTCTGCTTTTAAGTGATTCAAAGGTAAGCTCTATCAATGGATTGAAATCTGTATATTTCTTGGAACATACATTCCCTTTCTTCTCAGGTATTGAAATACCTTCATCACCAACCATTGTTCTTCTGATCAATCACCAGCATTTTCCTGGCAATTTGATGCATGTTGATTTTGGAAAATAAAGGAGCATTTCAAGAACTTCAGGTTGATGCTCAGATAGGATGATAATCTACTAGTACGATCTGCCCTGTTACCCAACCAGACAATCATATGATGAGGGTATCAATAGTTATTTACCGGGAAAGTACATTCTGAAGGGCAACCAAGGAAAGAGATTTATCACCAGTTTTTAGTTGTGTTATAAGCATCCCATGCCTTGTTAAATATTCTTTGAGGGAGTTAATGGATGATGGATTTTCAACTTTCTGGCCTTGAAGGTTTATTCCCTAGTGAGACTAGGAGTTATTATGATTGCAATAAACTGAGGGACTACTGGGGCTCTAATGGATGTAGTTAAGGGAATGATATTGACGCATTGTGTTTTGAGGATAGTATTATAATATAGTACTTTTTGTCGAACATGGTGGATCTTAGATTCAATAATTATGCTACATGTACAAGAATTTTGTACAAGTCTTACAGACAATACACTTAAATTATTGAAGCTCTGAGGATGAGAGACGGGTAGGGTAGGGTAGGGGAGTTCCACCAAGTATGTGGATAAATAGTGACTCTACATTTTATGTTTAAAAATAAAAAGGGGAACCTAACACACTTTTAATTCATTTAAGAGATGGATGTTTCATACATTGAGTCTATAAAATGTGTGATCCTGTTTATATAATTTATCAATCCTACATCTGATGTTACATCTTTCAATTTTCATTTTTTTTTTTATAAGTGTGCTGCTTTATGGTAATACAGTGGACCTCTTGTGGACCTCTTCTGGAGCTTCTTTTGAGAAATTTGATTTTTTGCGCCGATGTAATGCCGGACAAAATTGAGGGGTCAATTGGCTGTGAGCTTCGGGTGAACTACAACAACATTGAGAAGGTAATGCTTCAAGAACACTATGATGTACTGTTTCCTGATGTTGGTTTTTAATAGGAATCTTTTTTCCTCCTTTCAAATCTTCTAGGTCTTATGGGAGCCTTTCGTTGAACCTTGGAAATTTCAGTCAAGCATGAACAGAAAGCGTGATGAGAGTGCCCTTCTGAATAGTGCAATGATGACAGACATCCACCTTATATCTACATCCCAGCTTAACTTCAATATTACTGAGGCTCTTGTTGAGGTAGTACATGTTTGGTAGTTGTTTCTGAATGGAATTTAAGTTAGGGCTAATTGATTTTTTATAGGAGTGGTTCTTGGTGATTTGGTATGAATTGATGCACAATGTTTATTATGTTGACGAGATCAACTGCAATTGAACTGGTTACTCAGTTTGTCATCCATGCCCTTTTTACACTCTTCAGTTTCACTATCAGTCAATTAAACCTTCATGTTTGAATGGTGTTTGTTTCTCATTTTTAATATCTCATTATACTTTTACCTACCATTGATTTGACCACTACCAAATACCACTACCAAATCACGACGACACATTTCAAACCTCCACCAAATCCCCGGCCCTCATTTTACCACATTATTATTTCCTATTATAATGAGAAATAATGATGATAATCAAACACCCCTTTACTCTTATGAAAAGTTTTCTATGCTTAACATCTTATCTTTTGTCTTCATTCTTTTAATGATGTCTTTCCTTGGCCAGCTGTTTGATAACTAGTCTAGTAGAAAAGTCATGCAGCATTCAAATTTTGTTTTGTGCGCACTTATAGTGTTCCTGATTAAATGCTATTGCTGTCCACAGTTCTTGTAGTGGCTTCTAATAATATTGATTTTCTTTTGCCTACTGGGTACACATATCCATTCAAAATGGATTTTTTTCCCCTTCCTTTCTTCTGTGATATATTCCACAAGATAAGATGCACTCATCAAATATTGCTGGAATTCATTTAACTAATGAGTCATTGAAGAATGTCGTGATGGTGCTTTTGTTGCTGCCTTTTTTCATCTGTAAAATTTGACACTAACAATGTCACTGCTGCGTGCATTTTTTGCTTGAGAAAAGGTTGTTTCAAGGGCCACTGAGGTTATCAAGGATATTTGGGACCTGCTGGGTAAGACAGAAAGTCCAAAGTTCTCGAATTCTCGGAGCAATGGAAATCTAGAAGCCAGAGGATATGCTCCGTATGTACTGCAGAACTTAACTACTTTGCCTCTTGTATATAACATCTGCCGAGGGCAAATCTGGGCCAATGACATGGACTTATCCCGGGCAAAATATGTTCTGCAACCTGGTTCTTCTACTCCAGTCTATGTCAATGAATCTCCTGAGGAACAACTTTTCCGCTATAGGCAAGTGCAATCTTCCGCTAGCCTCACTGACAAGCAGTTGCTAGAACCAGCACATCATTATATAATTTTCCAACTTGAGGGTACATCAATACCTTCTGACCCCATTTCAATGGATCTCGTCGGTCGAAGGTACTTTGAAGTGGATTTTTCAAAATCATCAAATAGTGCAGAACTTCGTAGGGATGATGATATTGTTCTAAGTAAAAAGTACGTTGAAGAAGGTGGTAGAACAGATGTAAGCAGAGGCTTTATTGTTCCTGTGGTGGTTGATGTGTCTGTACAGCGGTATACAAAGTTGATGCGGTTGTATTCAACAGTATGTCAAATTCTAACCATGTTTGGTGTTTTTTTTTCATTCTTTATTATCTTTATCTTGACACCTTTTGCTTTCAGGTTGTACTTCTTAATGCAACTTCTGTGCCACTTGAAGTACGATTTGACATCCCATTTGGTGTATCTCCAAAGGTAATTTGATAGATTAGTTTGATTTTTGTTTCTTCTCTCATTGCAGTTTAATTGTTCTATTCTTTCAGAGGCCGGCGTGGGGTGGGGTGGGGTGGGTTTGTATGTGCGCACGCTTGTGTTTCTCTATATTGGGTGGAGTGGAGTTCTAAGGTATGCCTATGGTAGCATGGCAGATATAGATTCCTAACTTTGCATCTTTTCAGATTCTGGGCCCAATAAATCCTGGTCAAGAGCTTCCTCTTCCTCTTCACTTGGCTGAATCCGGACGTATACGATGGCGTCCTCTTGGTGAAACCTACTTATGGAGTGAAGCTTATGATATGTCGAGTATTATTTCGCATGAAACCAGGATCGGCATTATGCGTTCCTTTGTTTGTTATCCTTCTCACCCAAGCAGTGATGCATTTCGCTGTTGCCTTTCTGTGAATGATCAATGCTTGCCTTCTGCTACTATGTTGAAGAAAGTTTTGTCCCCATTTGATGTTGATGGTGGAAGACATTCTTTGCATGCTCATAATCAATTCTCAAATAACCTGGAGAGGCCAAAGGAGAGGTTTCTACACCAAGTATCTTTAACAAGTCCGCTGGTATTGAAAAACTATCTCCCGGAGACAATATATTTAACATTAGAAAATGCTGGTGTTTCGCGTACTGCCTTACTTTCAGAGGTTGGAAGCTTGTTACCATGGTTAGACTGTCACTTTATCAATCAACCTTATGCTAGTTTTATCTCTTTTTGAGAACTCCAGTTTTTGATTAAATTTTCAGGTTGAAACTTCTCTCTTTCATGTTGATTCCTCGCATGACCTGTCAATGACATTCAAATTGCGTGGATTTAAATCTTCCATAATGAAATTTCCACGTGCTGAAACATTTAGTACAATGGCGAAATTCAGTGGAACAAGATTCTCTCTGTCTGAAGTGATTAAGCTTGACCCTGAATTATCAGATGGTATACAAAATTGTTATATTGTAGCAAACTTTCTGTTGCATGTTAATGATCCCTACTAATCATATCTTGTAATTTGGTTCAGGTCCTTTATTTCTTACCATGGAAAAGATAATGGATGCTTTTTCTGGAGCTCGTGAAATACATATATCTGTTCCCTTTTTATTGTATAATTGCACTGGGTTTTCTCTCTGTCTCTCGAACTTTATCAATGAAATGGAAGGGTACAGCTGCATTCTCCCTTCATGCTATGGTACAGATGAGGAAAACCTACTTCTTGAAAAGAAAGAGGGCCTTGGTTATCTTTGTTTCGATCTTGATAAGTCTGCCACAACAGGTAATAGTTGTAGAGTGACTTGCCTGAAAATTTACTTTGCCATGAAATTAAATGTTTGTAAGTTTTCTGGAAAAGTGTTTGTAATCATTTGGTACTTTTCCTAGGTTCAAAGAATGAAGCAAATTTAAATTCTTCTGATTTTGCGGAAAGTCATAGGAAAAATGTTGATGCTTGCTTGTTTTCTCCGGATCCAAATTTCTTTTCTAGTGAGATTACGGTCAGGCTAAGTAGGCATCTGCCTGCAATGGAAAGCTATTCTAAGCATTCATGGTCTTCTCCGTTTCTGCTTGTTCCGCCAACTGGTTCTGTTAGTGTTCTTATTCCTCAACAGTCCATCACTTCTGGGTATGTAGTATCTGTTTCTGCTGTTGCCGCACCGTTTTCTGGAAAGACAAAAATTATCACTTTCCAGCCCAGGTACAAAATTAACCTCATTTCCAAGTTAATTAACATGTGTGGGTTCCTTTTCTATCACTTAAAAGATCTTTGCTTCTCATAATAGTGCCCAAATCCTAAATTTTCAGATATCTGATAAGTAACGCTTGCACCAAGAACCTGTGTTACAAGCAAAAGGGAACTGCCTTAGCTTTTTCACTTGGAGCCGGACGGCATTCCCATATTCAGTGGATGGATACAACAAGGTTTGCTACATTACCTTGTTAGTAGAATAAGATTTTTTGGGGGGCAAAAAATATGGTTTAATTTTGCTTTATCATACCACTTGTTCCTTAAGGAACTTGTAAGTACTCCTCTCATTCTTTGCACATCCCAGTTTCTGAGTTTGTAATTCTGTACCTTGAAGTTGTTTTCATTGCTGCAACTTCCATGGATGGTAAATTTGCCAAGTTGAAGTGTTTAGTTTTGGAGATGAAAATTTAAGGAGGAAGAGTGCGTGTCAATAACGGTTGAAAATTGGCAATCTGTAGGAGGCAAATAGTATTTATTTTTACATTTAAATGTTTCTTTGGCTCGCAGTTTCTACCCTAAACTCTATTTTCTATTTCTAATTCTTATATTGCAGGGAGTTACTGATTTCTGTTCGTTTTGATGAACCTGGATGGGAGTGGTCCGGATGTTTCTTGCCGGAGCATCTAGGTGATACTCAGATTAAAATGCGAAACTATATCTCAGGGGCAATCAAAATGGTACGTGTGGAGGTGCAGAGTGCTGATGTTTCTATTAGAGAAGAAAAGGTTGTTGGAAGCCCCCATGGGAACTCGGGGACAAACTTGATTCTTTTATCTGATGATGATACAGGCTTTATGCCGTACAGAATTGACAACATGTCTAGGGAGGTTAGTGGATGCTTGATTTGTGCTTAGCATAACAATATATATATATATATATAATTTTTTTTTTTTTTTTTTTTTGTATTAGAGAAACACTGTTAAAGAAAAATTTTATTATTACCTGTGCCCTGTCTCTGACAGCTTATGCTTAGCACAAGGTAGTTCATCATGGCATCAAATACACGAAATATTAATAGGTTGATATCTTGCTCCCACCCATTTATAAAAATTGTCCATGTCTGACCTTTTACAAGAATCCACCTTTAACAAAATTCAAATTGGTAAATTTGTCCCCTCTTACAAATTATTTTTTATAAGATAGTTCAACAGAGAGAATAATTGAATATACGTGCATTACTTGATAAGTTTGTATCAGTGAAAGATTGCACTCTGAATTATTTTTTAATCAGTGAATGATGCTGGAAAATTGAACAGGCCATTAAAGTTATCCTTCCAATATTTAGCATTTGGCTGAGCTCATTTCAACTTGATTAGCTTTTTCCTCCGTCAGGGAATGCATTCCTTCTTCACTTGATTTCTTTTTCCTGAGAGCAAGTACTATTGTTGACTAATTTACTGATGTCATACCTAGTAAGAAAGCATCAAGGGAATGTGTGTGAAGAATGTGTATGTCTTAGAAGGCACATCTTGATATCTCAGATTCCTCAGTCCACTCAGAAAGTGTTATGGTTTTCATTATGTAATTATTGTTTCTTGCTGCTCTAACGACTAGACAATACCCAGTCATATTCAGAATGCTATGGTTCAATGTTTGCAATTGATTTCATTGATGCTTGGGTAGTGGATTAGGCGAGTTAGCTTTTTCATTCTTTTCTCTTTGATGCATTGTAGAGGTTGCGAATTTACCAGCCAAGATGCGAATCTTTTGAAACATTGGTTCAATCTTATACCTCTGCCCCTTATGCTTGGGATGAACCTTGCTGCCCACATCGTCTTACTGTTGAGGTATGATATATACTGATTCGATGTCAACAAAATTAGTACATAATAGTTACGGATTAATGTGTTTAAAACTGTCAGGTTCCTGGTGAACGTGTTTTAGGGTCATATGCTCTTGATGACATAAAAATTCATTCATCAGTGTACTTGCCTGCAACTTCAGAGGTATTATTCTTATATTATATGCTTTATAGTAATAAATAAGCATGCTGATAATTTGGCAGGTAAGGTAGCATTCCATAAAAATGAATTGTAAAATAATAGGTTAAGATGGTATGCACATCCATAGAAGGCCCATAGATGCAGGCCTTGGGGAATGTGGCTGGATGCCAAGAGGAAGATCACAACCTACATGGAATGAGACGATCAAAAATGTGAGCCTTTGCTGTCTAACCATTGTATGGTCCTTGACTGAGCAGAGTGAATGAGAAATATCCTCATAGTAACGGCTTTTGTGAACTCGGTTTAGAAAGAAATACATCTTGGTTGCCTTTCCATAAACCATGAAGATTTGAGTATTTTTGAAAAGATTTTGTCCAATAGTCTGCCAACATAAAATTCATTGTGTCTGAATGAAGAAAACAAACAAAGAGTTCTGCCATTACAGAGAATCAGAATATAGAAGGTAATGCTAAGGAAAAGATGAAAAACGAAGTCGACTGGGAATAATGAAAAAAGTATAATTTTGCATCTGTTAGCCCCTTGCTTTAGCTGTATATTTACGGAAAGATGACGGTGGCTAATAATTTGCAGTACGGCCACATTCTTCCTTATGGATCACCCATGCACACTCCTTTTCCATGTTTCAAGTTGAACTGTATCTTTTCTGTTACTAATTCTGTCTTCTCTTTCACAGAAGCCTGAAAGAAATTTGCTCGTTTCTGTTCATTCTGAGGGAGCAATTAAGGTCCAAAGAGACTTTCTATAGAATGGCTGTATACTTGACTACTTTGCATTTTGGTCATAATGAAATCTGTTTTTCCAATCAGGTTCTCAGTATTATTGATTCAACTTACCATGATTTGAAGAGTCTGCATGTTCCTCATCTGAAAGATAAAAGAAAACCAGTTCAGAAATATGAAATTTCGGTTCATTACAAGGAGAGGATATCAGTTGAGATACCCTTTGTTGGTATATCTTTGATGAACTCTCATCCTGAGGTATATTTTTCTTATTTATTGTCAGAAGTATGACTTTTAGAAGCATGGTCACCCAACTGAAAATATTTCCAACTTATCAATAAAGTTTCAGTTCTTTTCCAATTTTACCATTTTGTTACTAGTTGGGTAACTGTCTTTCTTTCTTACCCTCATTTGGAACACTTATATTCAGTTTATCTGTCACTTGCCTCAAATCATTTTAATTGTAAAGCATGTTTGTTTTCTGTAGGAGATACTCTTTGCCTGTGCCAGAACATGAAAGCTGATTTTGTACAGAGTCTGGATCAACAACAGTTCTCCTTACAAGTTTCGTCATTGCAAATTGATAATCAATTAAATATTTCTCCATACCCTGTAATCCTCTTTTTTGATCATGCAAACAAGGGCAATTTGGTCAACCAGGTGAAGTATAAGGAGGACAGTATAAAAATTGCAAGTGGAAGTATGACACAAGGTGGTTATCATGATCCAGTGTTCTCCTTAGCCGTTGCAAAGTGGAGGAACAGAGATACATTGGTTTCATTTGAACATATAAGCCTCAGGTTGCGTTCGTTCATCAAGTGCAACTCTAGAATTAATTTTGTCCTATCATCACTTGCCATATTGCCTTTTAATTTTCTCTTCTTTTTCTTCTCTTCTATAAAAATATAAAACCACTTCAAGGGTAATAGAATATTTGTTAAAACTGAGAAGAAATGGAACTTGATGTGTTGCTGTTCTGTTACAGAAT
>CAVNYN010287625.1:0-62919 GCA_963692815.1 Nyctanthes arbor-tristis | reverse complement strand
TGTGGATAACCATGGAAAAACCATAATCTGTCTGAGAACTAGAAAGGAACTAGTTGAAATTAAGACAATCTAACAGCAATAAGTACTGGGACCAAAATCCATTTTGGGAAACAATAGTAATATATCATAATAATCGAAACTGACTTGTCACGGCTACCAGGGTGGCAAACAACCATAAGTAAATACGAATCCCATTCTATCCAAGTTATCCATAATTTCTGGTCATGAGGAAAGGTTTCTGCTTATCCAACCAATGGAAACAAGAAAAAGATAGATCACTAACAAAACTTTAGCACATTAAAGAATTTGTGCTAAAGAATTTTAAAATCCAATGCCTCTGGCTCAATCATCCCGACAGGTCATTCAATGTTTTAAAAAGCACAGGACAATGCCCCATTAAAAACGCTAGAAAAAGAAATACCTACAAGAACTCTCTCTTTCCTGCATTTTGTTTAGCTCGATTAAAAGGAATCAATAGGTGGCAAAATGAGTGAACTATATCTAGTTACTAGTAATTCACTACTTGCTTGCTATGGCCGTGAAGTTAATTTTGGGTTTAGGATTTCAATTTTGAGAACTACAAATTTTACAGCACATTATATTATCAGCCTTCAAGGAATGATATTTTAAAGCTAGAGCCAGCAACTTGAGTGTGTATTCTATTAGGAAGATGACAAGAAACAAGTAGTGTAGTAGACTTTGCTCCAAAGATAGAAGCTTGATTGTGCACTTCTATATTGCACAATCAGACAAATATCATCTCTTGTAATTTTCCAATTGACAAAAAGTGAGAATTTCTAATTATTATTATAACATGAAAACAAGATAAAGATTGAAAAGGTGAACGAAAGTGACATTAGTCAAAGGGAGAAAGGGGATTTTTTGTGTGAATACCAGAAAAGCTCAAATCCATGGACTTGTCTTCTGAAGAAGAAGCAGGGTCATTCAGAAGTCGCTCAATTCTTTCCGCTACTGATGGTGGCACTCTTAGTATGAACTGCTCTTCCATTGCCCTTGTTTAGCTCCCTGGCAGCAATTTATTTCAAATTTCAAAAGATATATCTACCCACATAACAAAATTAGAAAAAGTATCATTTTTTTAAGCATAATAAACGGATATAGACAATAGTTACAAGTTATATGGGAAAAACAATCCTCCAAATCTTTTTTTCCATTTCAATTAACTAACTTGCCACTGGTTAAAAAGGCAACCCGGAAAGAGAAGAAGAAGAAGAAGAAGAAGAAGAAGAAGAAGAAGAAATGAGAGATTATTTTAGTCAAACGAAATTGTAAAATTTAGGAAACGGATTTTAGACGTGAGGACGATGAATTTTATAAACGATAGAAACAAAAAATTCATTAGAGTTTAGAAAAGCTTTACCTGATTGCTGGAGAAAATTGGAAACAACGAAAGACGGACGAAAAATTGCAACAGAGAAGAGAAACCCATATAAAACAGAACAATATGCGAATTACGCGAAAGCTGGAGAGGAGACTACCTGAAGGGAAGAAATCCTGAATAAGCCTCTTCACGTAGTAGAAGACAGCACACGCTTGTGAATCGGATGTCTATTACACTTTTATAGCTTTGTAGCAGTAGTACGCGTATTTCAACCTTTCGAGAATGAGTCCCAAACCTTCTAAAATCCAAAACTTTAGGTACCTGACGCTTAAACGTATGCGTTTGAGGTCCTATTAAAATTGATTACCCGCCATACATTTAGTTAGATAATCCTGTCAGATATATATGTAGCAAGTGATAACTAGGCAACCAACATGTGAGTTGTTCCATTTGGATTGTACCACACATAAATTATCAAATTATCACTAACTAAGTATGCATCTGACGGGATAATCCTGTCAGATGTTTGGCACGTAATTAAAACTAGAGGCCCTATACTCTTGGTAATAAAACTACAAAATAAATAAAAAGGCACTATAACGTATATTCACCTTCTAAATAAATTAATTAGAAAAAATAACTGACTCTTTTATTGAGGAGTGTCAATTGTCGGCCCAGAATCTACCTCAACATGATGATGCGAATGCGCCAGAAAAGTGTCATGGCTGGTGATAGAATGAGACTAACTTATCAAAACTGTTTTTACTTGTGTCAAAGAAAAAGTCTATCTTCCCATGATTTTCTAATGAACCAGATCTAGCTCTTTAGATAGCCAATTAAAATCATCCAAAAATTAAACCTAGCTCATTAGAAAGACTCCTCCTTTCCCTCGTATGGATCCCAACATTTATATTCATTCATATAATTATACAAAAAAATCAAGATTCTGCAAAAATTATAAACTGGAGTAAAAGTTCACAAAAAGAAACAAATTACACATCTCAACAGAACGTTGAGTTGCCCCCTATTAAAATCTTCTCTATTTTTATGATTATGAAAGGGTTTAAAGTCTCTATTAAATCTTCCGTTTTTTTCCTTATTATTGAAAACCCACCATCTCACAGTAACATGGATGAATTCCATGCGGTATGCTTTATGGAGTGATGCCAATGGTTTTCATTTTTAGTTTTGCCAGTGTCAATTTTCTTGAATCGGATAAATTACGAAATTCTTGCAACCAAGTTTGAAACCAAATGTCACCACCAATTGAAATATTTTCCTACTATTAAAGTGCTCGACTTTAAGATAAAAAAATCACAACCAATTGAACAGTTTCGTGTGGAGTATACAAAATCATATTTTCGACCCTGGCTTTGGTTTAGAGACAACTCCAATTGCCATCACAACGTATCCATCAACAAAAAATATCAATGAATCAACTCAAAATGGTGGATTGGTACAATTTCAATGGAAATTAAGCTAACATCAAAAGAATTGATTACTGATCATCATTCGCCAACGAAAACGTCAAAGAAACTAAAAAGACCAACTTCTATTGATAAAGCCCCAATCCTCAACAGTGTACCAAACTGTCCTCAATTTATATCAATGCATGCATATGCTGGCGTGGTTAGACAGGGTTACACAACATAGAAGTGGCCAAGAGCTGCCACCAGTCCTGCACTTCCCTGGATCAAGTTCATTTGCTGTTTTTGTAACATTGCTATTCCCTGATTATAACGTATCCGTCTTAGTTTTCGTGAATTCAACAAACTTCATACATGGTTATGGTCCAAAAATTATCTCCACCATACGCACACGTGACGGGAGGTTATTAGATAAACCTAAACATTGTGGACCCCTGTATGTGGGGTCCACACAATTGTCTCAATAATCTCCCGCCATGTACGTGTATGGTGGGATAATCCCACTATACATCTGGTGGGAGATCATTACTGGGTTATGGGCAGTGTCAATTTTCTTCAATTGGAGAAATTTAGAAATTCTTGCCACAGAATTTGAAATCAAATTGAAAGTCTGAACTTTTAGAATTAACAGATCACAGCAAACTCAAAATTTTCCCTGTGGAATATACAATTTCATATTTTCAACCATGGCTTTGGTTTAGAGAGAAATCCAATTGCCATCACCAATCCCCACCAAAAAAAAAAAAAATCAATGAAAAAACTTAAAATGGTGGATTGATACAAAATCCCTGGAAATTAAGCTAACATCAAAAGAATTGATCATTAATAGTCATTTGCCGACGTAGAGGTCAAAGAAACTAAAAGATCAACTTGTATTAATCAAGCCCGTATCATGAACTGAGTGTACCATACTGTCTTCAATATATGGTTGTATATGGTAGCTTGGTCAGACAGGGTTATACAACACAAAATGGGGCCAAGAGCTGCCAGTCCTCCACTTCCCTGGATGAAGTTCATACTGGGACTCTTTTTCCGCGATAACGGTCAAAGAACTATACATAGGAGAATCAGAAATTTCAACATACATGTAATGTAATGAAACTCAGATATGAAAAAGACTATCTGTCACCATGGGAGGGAAAAGGTTAAAAGGGAGCATTAGTTATGTCACTTTCCTAGCATTAAAACGAATATATTTCTTTTTCACTGTCTCAAATCATGACAAATCAAGAAAAATAACCCGAATCTGATTTGGAGAAAAATGAGCAAAACATAAAAGTTGCTAGCTCTTCATTTGCTTCGACATTAAACTACAAAGAATCAAAAATTTCTGTAAATGGATCAAACTTTTTGTCATTGAACTCTGTTCAAACATTGAAAATGTATGTGAAATCTTCTTGCAATTTTAGTAACCTGACAAATATCCCTTTAAAAAAAATAATAAATAAAAAAACCTGACAAATATTATATAAGAAGGAAATTCAAGAGAAATTGTTTCGCCCATTTTACGGCCGAAGAAAATCTGGACCTGTTTGGCTCATAATCCTTCCTATGATCCTGATGCAGTTTGAAGCTAAAATCATAACAAGAGCATATATTTCATTTTTTTCCCCAGGATAAGCGCCCGTCAGCAAACTACTTGTGTATCTGTCCATCCACTTAAGTTCCACCCAGAAGACCATAACATCTTAGCAAGGCAAAGAGATAAAGATACTTGTGTATCTGTCTATCATACTTGGGGCTTAATCAGTGTCCAATGTGTATCTCTCTATTATACTTGGAGATTTTTTATTTATTTTTTATTTTTTGGTAAAGTATTATACTTGGAGATTGATCAGTACCCATTGCATAAAACAGCCCCCAACACTAAAAGGAGCTTCATTCAAAACTCATATGTAGTGTAGATTTCAAAAAATACTTGGTTCCTATTATCTGAAGCAATAACTTAAATTGTCAAAGAAAACATACCGATCTGACAAAAGGCTGCTGGAATAGCCATCCAAGAATGGGTACCTTCTGCAGGAAAACAGCCAGTGTTGGCCAGAAGCCACTGCACATAAAGAAAAAAGAAAGAGAAAAAAAGGACCTTAATTATGACTGGGAATGCAGTAAACCATTATGGAGTAGACAATTCTCATTCATATTCAAAGGAAGAATACCTGAAGAGAATAACAAATCCATATGCCTCCAGAATCATTCCAATTACAGGCCATCCAATGACAACCAAGAAGAATCCAATGCCAAATGAAATTGTTCCCTACAACCGCCAAGAGAATGACCAAAGTAATAAGAGAGAAGCGGAATGATACCAGAAACCTAAACAAAAAGTTATTAACCCATAAATACCTTAAAATTGGAACGTTTCATGAAGAACTGCGCAGATGACTTCAGTCCAATAGTCAATGTCACCCCAGAAATAAAGAGTATCTGTTTACCAAGTTGATGAGTGGCAACAAATACAAAAATTGGCATTACATAGAGAAAGATAAAGACCATAATAGTGAAACAATTAGCTCATAATCACAACATTACACTTACGTTTCCCATGGCAAGTAGTCCCTTGTCAAAAAAGAAAATGATTCCCAAGAGCGAGAAAAATACTCCAAAACCCGTTAGTCCGAGTCCAATTTCTGTTTAATTACATCAAATCAACAATTTCTGTTTCATTATATCAAGGCAAGTAAACGATCATAGAGCATCAATACGCTTGTGTGCGTTCTAGAGTTAGATTAACCATGGCACTCTTGGAACATAAAATTAAAAGGAAATACCTCTGGGAAAATAATTAATTAAATCAAGAAATCAGTGCATACAAATAATCAACAAACTTGACATGCAGATTCAACATAGCATGAAGAATATTATTTATTACAAGTAACGAAATCCACTTGTACATATTAACGAACACGCTACGACATGGAAAGAATAACATAATAATCCCATTCTGTGACATTCACCAGTAGCCTATAATGTTTTTGCATATGCATGTGAACAAATCTGCAAACACTTGTTATGACAAACTAACTGTAAGAGAAAGGCAGTGCGAATCTAATCCACATACTTTTACGGTCATTCATTTCAAAGGACATCATTTTCGCCAAATCAGATTCGAACACAATTTGCAATGTTTTGTCAACTGAAGCTTCAGGAGAGAGATCCTGCAGCAGTGAAACGTAAAATTACTCCAAAATTTGCCGAATTAATCAAAATTTCTACAAAATCAAAGGAGATCGGAAGAATTTAGGGTTCAGCCTACGAAATATTAAGCTCAACACTCAACAGGACCAATTCAACAAGAATATTTTTCTCCTCAAGTAAATCGCTTCATCAATTTAATAAATCTCTGCGCTCAAGAGCGTATATATCGATGTCTAACCTGCAAGAGTAATGATATGCAATGGCTTTCGTACGCACGCTCTTGCTATCTTGATTAAACAGAAATGAGAGGTCGTTAGCAACAGATCAAAACGAAATGAAATAGCTCATTGTATTTCCCATTTAAGGGCTCGTTTGGCTAAGCTTGATACTGTGAGCGATTCATTATTTTTGGCCTAATTAGCACTATATACCTTCAACCTTTCATATTTATATGTTTTTCGTCCCTAACCTTTAGAAACTGATATTTTACCTTAACTCTCATCTTTTTAGCGTTATCTATCCTTTTTGGCTAAAATGAACTAAAATACTCTCCAACTTTAATTAAAATAAAAGGCAATAAATAATAAGTAAATAAAAATAAATAAACAAGCTCATTATTATTAGCAATAATATTCTAATACACATATGAATTTCTTTATATGTCTTATGTTATCACGTGAATACATGCAGCCACAAGGTGTGTATACATGCAACCACATGGGACGTATAGGTGTTATAAGAGCATTTATGTGAGTGTGAAAATTTTTTATCGATATTAAATTTTTTCTTTGATTTTGATTTTATTCAACTTTAAAAAAAAAATCAAATCATGTTATTATTGTGTTTTTATTTATTTTTAATTTACTAATTTTTTTAGTTAGCAATTAGAGGGTAAAAGGTAGATAGTGTCAAAAAGTTGAGAATTGGGAGTAAAAATATCAATTTCTAAATTTTGAGGACAAGAAACGCAAAAATACAAAAGGTTGAGAGTCGATCTGCCAATTTGCATGGAGGCTTTTTCTCGGTTAACAACTTAATATGGCAAAAGAATTCAGGGAAATTTTGACTTAAGGTCCTCTATCTTTTTAAATAGTGCAACAGTCTTTCTTCCGTGTTAACATACACATTCTATTTTAAACCAAACAAAATGTATCTACATATTTGAATAAAACCTACCGTTATAGCACCAGACCAGATGTATGTGTGGCGTGCAATTAGGCACTCTACATCAATCCCCCGGACCAACATAGACTACCACTAATTGATGTGATGTGTTCAGATAACTAGTACATAGGGGTGATGCACGATTTATGGTAAATTTAATAGTTTTATTATTATTATAATTATTATACGGATTTATATATTTACTGAAGTACATGATTTAAATAATATTTTTATTTATAATTATATGGTATCTTTATCTCTTCTTTTTTACAATAATATTATGTAATATTTCACAAATAATTACAAAATATGGACAAATAATATTTGAAAGTGAAAAAGTATTTAAAATTTCTTTTTACGGAAAAGTTACTTGAAATTAACAAATTAATAAAAATGCACAAAAAATTATATATATATGCACACAAATACGCTGAGCTTGAAACGAGCCTTGCAAAAATTGATCGGTCGGCTTGGTCCGCTTGGACGTGTCAGCTAGGCTACAACAATGTAAAGGATGAGTAATACTAATATGTAACGTGTATTTGAAATGGTAAAAAATGTTTATAGAACATGTTGAGATAAATGATTTCTTAAGTGGAGATCAATCAATTTAATTTCCTTTTCTTTGGCGCGCGTCCTTTGTAAAACACTAATGTCTTTCCACATCCCTATGCATGTTCATCGTCCAGTCGGATACCTCCTATCCTTGCGACTGAAAAGGCACCACTTGTTTTGTTCTTCATGTCCTGATTTGCACCTCTCTTCGCTTAGCAAACGGATGTATGTATCTCCATGGACAATTAGAACATCAATCAACGATCCATCCATTTGGTTTAATTTGGCTTAAATTACCAAGAATGATCAAAGATCACAAAGTTTGGATTGAATATTGTAAGTGCCTCGAGTGTCAGAGGGCTCCATTCTGTATAGGTTAATGTCGATGGCAATGATATCATATGGCATCTAGCAGAGACCAAATGAATGTTCCCTATGTCATTCTTCTCCATATAAACACATGTTTTATGCATGATTGTATAGAATGTTGGTTGGTAGTGTTGGTAAGAGGGATATTTATATTTGTAATATAGTTACGACTCTAAGAGAGGTCGCATTTTCCTTTCCTACGCACCCAAAGAGACATTCTTTCATCATATTCCTCTTCTTCTCCATCCTTTTCTTCTTCTTCCTTCCCTCATTCTCCTCATCCATTTTAATTTAGGTTAATTACACCTAGCGTCCTCAACCTTTTAAGTTTGTTGATATTACATCCCCAACTTTTAATTTTAGTTCTGGGGGCCCTTAACCTTTCAAAAGTATTACACATGAGGTCCCTCTAACGATTTCCATTCATTTCTACCGTTAAAGTCAGGGGTATTATCGTAAAATATCAAAAATTAAATATTTTAAAGTTTTTTTTTAAAAAAAAAAAGAGAAGATGGGGAGACCCCCCGATGTGCTGCCAAAAACGGTAGCACTTTGCTGCCATTTCCGGCAGCCCAGGGGGGAGACTGCCCCCTTTTTTGGCCGAAAATGGCAGCCATCTTGGCTGCCATTTCAGGTAAAAAATAGGGGGCATCCAAAAGGGGGGAGTCTCCCTCCTGTGCTACCGGAAATGGCAGCACTTTGCTGTCATTTCCAGGACCGAAATGGTTACCAGAAACGGCAGTAAAGTGTTGGGAGTCTCCCTCCTCTTTTTTTTTTTTTTAATAAAAAATATTAAAATATTTAATTTTTGGTATTTTACGATAATATCTCTGGCTTTAAAGGTAAAAATGGGGGGAAATCATTAGAGGGACTTCAGTTGTAACACTTTTAAAAGGCTAAGGGCCCCCAAGACTAAAATTAAAAGTTGAGAACGTAATCTCAATAAACTTGAAAGATTAGAGACGCTAGGTATTATTAACGCTTTTATTTTTAAAGTCGAAACCCACTACATTGCGGGCGTACACATAAACTACTTATCAAACATGTCATACATATATATATACACACACAAGCACACACAGATGATGAAAGGTAAAAATATATATAATAATGCTGTAAAAAGAGAGTTTTGGCAATGCATAATTTACTTGAGAGTTGCCATTGAGTCGACAATATATCCAATTCTACAGGTCACTTTCACACACCCAATAACACGGAGACACCAACGCCTACTTGAGGTTCAAGCATGCTCCACGTCTTCTCACCCACTCCCCTCCGCACTAAACTTGCCTTTGTTTCTCCTTTTTCTTCTTCACCAGCCGTATAAAAGCGCGCCCCACCGCCGGATTCACCCATATTATTTCTTCCAAAGCCCAAAGCCACTGTCAAATTCACTTTGAGCCAGCATCAAATTAAAAGATGCAAGTCAAAATTCAAGAAACAGTTACTGTTCAACCCGCCACACCACCATTTGATCACGATCATGTTCTTTCACTCTCCCACCTTGACACCGATCGGAACCTCCACGTCACTTTCCGTTACCTTCGCGTCTACGCCTCCAACGACGAGAATTCCGCAGAGCCTTTCAGCGTCATCACTACCGCGCTATCCACCGCCTTAATCCAGTATTATCCCTTAACCGGAACTCTCCGAGGCCGGGAAATTGATGGTCGCCTCGAACTGTATTGCCAATTGGGGAAAGGAGCTCCGGTAATCCGCGCCGCCGTGGGTTGCTCGTTGAGTTCGTTGAACTACCTCAGTGATCTGGATGAAGAGTTTGTTGAACAGCTGGTCCCCGACCCGGATTTGGAAGAGGGTATTACCCGGCCCATGATATTGCAGGTGACGGGTTTTGCGTGTGGGGGGTTTATCCTTGGGGCAGCCATACACCATTCACTGTGTGACGGACTCGGAGCCTCTTTGTTTTTCAATGGCATGGCCGAGTTGGCCCGTGGGGCGGGTCATATTACGGTCGAATCGGTTTGGGACCGGGTGAAATTTCTTGGACCTAGAAACCCAGCCCGGATTGAGTTTCCCATTCACGACTTTTTGAGCTTGGACAAGGAGCTATCCCCTTATCTGGATTCGGGTAAACGGGTTATTAAAGAGTGCTTTGATGTGAAAGAGGAATGGTTGGACAGGCTAAAGGCGGTTTTGCTTAAAAATTCCGGTTTAAAATTTACCACTTTTGAAGCTTTGGGTGCATTCATATGGCGGGCAAGGTAAGTTAATACATAATAATCGCCCATAGTCTTGTTGGTTTCTAGTTATTAATCTTTTAATGACATTGTCTCAAAGGTTAACTTGCATAATGGTAAGTTCTTTTAGTTCTGGATTAGTAATGTTATTTGGTTTTTATTGCTCTTTTCGAAGAACAATTGTTAAATTGTCAAAAGATCGGAAGAGCGTCGCATAAAAGATCAGTCAAGCTATACTACTCTCATATAAAGATTAGTAACAGGGTTGGTCTGAGGATTACTTTTTGACTACAAAATTTATCAACAAATCAAACATATATTTTCTATAAACAATAATTTTCCACATTTCCCTGTAACTTTTCTCTACTTTTTCACTATACATTTTCAAAAAATATATATGTATTCTTTTTTCACCGAAAAAGTTAAAAAATAAGATATGAAGAACGAATCATAAGTCAAATTAGTTGTTAATGGATAGCATGTTCAAAAATGTGATTGCTTTTACACTTGAAGAGAAGGAAAGACCTATTATTCCATTGAGCTTAGATTCGTAAAGCTTGCCCTTTCGCTACACTTTTACATTGCATGTACCGTTGAAGTTAGACAATATTACTGGAGGACAGTCTCCTCAACATATTCCCTTTGAATAATGATCTTTATTACCACCAGTGATAATTACCATTTTATGTACTAGTCTAGTGTCATTGAATGATAAGTCAAATAAAATATAAAGACATTTGATATATTTAAGTGGAATTGTAATTTAATACCACCTAAAGATGAATCATTACTACCAGTGGTACCTTTTACATGTAACATGGTTGTTGAATGTATTTTCTATTGAATGCTTGATGTATCATAATTATGATAATGAAACATTAGTAGTATTTTAGGGGCTATATCAAGTTAATGGTTTCTAAATTTGAGCAGGGTTAAATTCTCCAATATATCTGGAGATGAAAAGGTGAGTTTCACATATTCAATCAACATAAGGAAGTTGGTGAAACCTCCATTGCCTGTTGGCTACTGGGGCAATGGGTGTGCGCCAATGTACGTTCATCTCACTGCCAGAGAATTGGTGGAGCAACCCATATGGGAAACGGCTGATTTGATCAAGAAAAGCAAATACAACTCCACTGATGAATACGTGCGTTCTTATATTGACTTTCAGGAGTTGAATTATGAGAAGGGAATCACGGCAGGTCAAAGAGTGAGCGGTTTTACTGATTGGCGGCATTTGGGACACTCTACGGTGGACTTTGGCTGGGGTGGCCCTGTGACAGTGTTGCCGCTATCCAGGCACCTGCTGGGGAGTGTTGAGCCTAGCTTCTTCTTGCCTTGTTCTTCGACTAGTGAAGGGAAGAAAGACGGGTTCAAGGTCTTGGTCCATTTGCAAGAAGGGGCATTGCAAGGTTTTAGAGAAGAAATGAACAAGTTAAAAAACTTGGATTTAGAACATGCCTTGACTAATTGATTATACATCTCTTTTTTTTCTTTTCTGTTTTTCCCCGTTTCCTTTGTGTGAAGAAAAAAGTGAGAATAATAATTTCAATGATAATAACCCGTTACGTAATGTTCCCTTTTTTTAAAAAAAATTTAAAATAAAATAGATATTACAAAGAATAATATGGTGGAGATTTTTGTAATAATGAAGGTGGATATATATGATATGTGAATATGGTGACTGCTTTTCCACTGAGATTTTCAGGGTGGCTTAGTAAAAGTAATTATAATTGATTTCCATCAGAGTAGGGTGCGAACTATAAAAGTTCATATCTATTTCGGTGAGATCATTTTTCAGGTGTGACAAATTGAAACAAATAAATTATAATCGATTTCCAACCCGATCATAAATAATTAATGAGTTGGCTATATTCTTCAACAGCCTGACAAATCTTGCTGATACTGCATCTTGATTTATCAGGCTGAGGGATGTCTTTGTTTATGTTATCTTCACACAGCTGGTGGTCCAGAATTGAAGATTCTTCCCCTGCCCATTCCCCTCCAACAATGGGGAGATTTTGGCAGTAGGCGCACATTATCTACCGTATTATTTAACACAATATAAACAACCATTGAACATGAAATTCTGAAAATAATTAACTGTTCTGCGTACACTTAAAATATCATCAACTAAGATCTTGTATTAGCCTCAAAAGTCAAAATAAAAAGGATGACCATTTTGATATTCCACACTAGTGTGGCCCAGCTAGCGTGGCTTGCGCTTCCTACGAAGTGTGCATACTTTATTAGACGAATAAACCTCATAGAAATGGAAACGGCTGATTGGAAATTTCTTCTTGAAAACGGCATTTTTGTTCTCAGCTTCAAACAATCTTGTTGATTATTGAAGGAAAGGAAACGCGTCAACTCACTCCTCCTCAACAGCTACCCTGCGGAATTTAAGCCACCCTTTTGACTTGCAAAATCTCATGAGGAAATACCATCCAATTCCAGCAACTGTCATTACTCCACTCACCAAGTAGACAATTTTGGTTGCTATTGCCATTATAACCACCAAAAATCCGGCCGGTATTAAGCACATGACCACCAGGGCCGGCAGCCTCAACGGCACTCTGTAAGGCCTTTTCATCGTCGGCAACTTTTTTCTCAACCAAAGAAACGATGAAAATTCCAATAGCATGCCCAAACTGTACAAGAAATTAGCGGAAGCTACGATATCTGTGTAATCCATGTAAGAGACTCCTAATGCAATAACAGTAGACAATGCTATTCCAACCCATGGAGTGTTGAACCATTTTGAACGTAGGGCGAAAAACTTGGGCAAAAAAGCTAATTCCGCCATGCCCAGAAGCTGATATGAACAGCTGCTTAATTGTGCTTCAAACAGTCCAATTGCTGATAAAACAGCACCAATTTCGATCCAGAACTTTAGCCATTTACCTGAAATCATTTCTGCTGCTTCTGCCATGAATCCAGTCTCCCATTTCTTCTGATCAACTGAAATAGCTCCGGTAACCGCTATAAGAGGGATTATGTAACCTAAACAAGTGAAAATAACTGCACAGAGAAGTGCTAAAGGAAAGGTCTTTTGTGGGTTATCAACTTCCCCTGCCATAGTACTAACATTATCCCAGAAATTCAGGTTCCAAAACAGAGTGTTGAAGAACAGAGTCCAATCTTTCTTCACTCCCTTCTGGCCTAAACTGATCCATCTATGGGGACGAATCTGTGGGATTGCTATCAATGACATAAGAATAAACGGAGCCAGAGAAACAAGTCCCAAAATAACTGCAGCATACCCAACTATATTGAGCCCTGTATAATTCAGAAATGAAAGCAATAAAGTTGATACCAAGATGGCAAGTTGCCGGGGAAGCCCAGAAGAGAAAATGGGAAAAATCCTTTTCAAATAATCTATACACAGAGCTGGAAAGGCTGCTATATTGATGACACCACTGAGGAACTTCCATGTGCCCATAAGAGATCCCCAGAAGGGGCCAAAGGCTCTATCGGCCCATATGACAAATCCGCCGTTGCCAGGGAAGGCGGTGGAGAGCTCGGCGGTGATGAGCGCCTCCGGTATGCTCCAGATGAAAGGGAAGATGAGGAAGCCAAGAATGGCAAACAGGGGTCCGGCAGCCTGAACGGTAGGCTCTTCTCCATAGGGTCCTCCTGCGACTTCGAAATAGATTAGGAAGATGAGAGGGATGAGAGTCAATTTTTTGGTGCTGATAGTGGTGGCGCTCATGGTTGTAGGGAGTTGGAGTTCTCCGGTGGATTTATGCAGCGGCGATGTGGCGGTGGCACTCGTGGACGGCGATTGTGGTCCAGTTTCCATGATGACGGGTGTGGTAATGCTCATCTGCGCCGGAGAAATAAATTTGTGAATAAGAATCTATGCGAATCGTTTTGGGTAATAAGCAAGCACTGAAACTAGTTGGCTGACTTGAAAAACTGGTGACAAGTTGTAAGGATGTGGGGTTAGGAAGAAAATTTCGCATGTGTTTAGCCCAAAAAATGTTCACCCACCGGTGGGTGGCTAAACGGGATTAGTGTTTAGCCGGTGGAGATTTTACAAAGTGTTTGACAATTAATAAATTATTTGATTAGATTATAATATGTTATCTGATATTATTTAATTGATTATTTTTTGTAAAAAGTAAATAATTACGACTCGATTTTTACTTTTTGACTTTTTAAAAAAAATGAAACTAATAAAATGATATCGTGTGCCAGATTATAATCTAGATTATAATTTAATAGTCCAACCAAACACTTTAATTAAAGATATTTTGACTTTTCAACTTTTTATATAAAATTGCTTACAGGAGCCAGATATTTACAGAGTCATAGAAATTTAATTTTGCTTAAACATGCATGCTACAGATACACATGTACATATTATTATGCACGCAAACATAATAACATATATACGTATAGGTAAAATAAAATTTCTATTAAGAGTCATGCTACATAGCATAGGAAAATTTTCAACAAATTCCTTAAAGTTTTGTTAAAAAACTCTACACTCATGTGGCACGTATAACATGTATTTCAAGCTAAAATTATATGTATTTTAAATTCACATTACATGTATCCATACGCACCACATGTATGATAAGTTTTTGGGTAATTGGCGCAAAAGAACCCTAACGTTTGAGTTTATGTGCAAAAGAACCATATCGTTTTCACTTTGGCAAATTAGACATCAACCTATCACTGTTCATGCGGAAAAGGACCCTATCGTTTTTGTCTTGGCAAATTAGACTCTAACCTATCACTATTCATGCGGCAAAGGACCCTCTGTCTCTTTGGTCGAAACTCCCATTAACTCGTGCATATTCTTTTACATCCAGTACCTTGACAATGATATTTATATATTTTAAAAATTACAATATGCTTTTTCCGCCTCTTATAATAGCATATTTAATTATTATTGTTGTTATTTATTATTATCATTATCATCTTATGATTTATTAAAACTCAGTGTTGATTTACCGTTAGATTTTTAGCCATATTAGGAGATGATATGGCATGTCAAATAGTACATATATAGCACATCACATAAATGTCTGATAGCATATCATTTTCATATTTGAACCCCATGATTTATAAAAATTAACATAGATGAACCTCAAATATGCCGCCAGACGTTTATATGGTGTGTTAAATATGTACTATTTGACAAGTCATATCATTTCCTAATACGACTAAATATCTAATTGTAAATCAGCACTGAGTTTTAATATATCAAAAGATGATAATTATAATAATAAATAATAACAATAATAATTAGATATGCTATTATAAGATGTGAAAAAAAGATATTGTAATTTTTAAAAGATATAAATATCATTGTCGAGCTACTGGGTGTGGAAGAATATGCACGAGTTAACTAGAGTTTCGACCGAAAGAGACGGAGGGTCCTTTGCCGCATGAATAGTGATAGATTAGGGTCTAATTTGCCAAGACAAAAACGATAGGGTCCTTTTTTGCATGAACAGTGATAGGTTGAGGTCTAATTTACCAAAGTGAAAACGATAGAGTCCTTTTGCACAATAAACTCAAACGTTAGGGTCCTTTTGCGCCAATTATCCATAAGTTTTTTAAAAACTTTCAATGAGTTCTTGAAAAGGAAAAAATTCAGTGACATTCAATACAATTAATATTGTCATAATTTATATTTCTTTTTCCTGAGTGACAACGGAAACAAAAAAGTATCTCAGATAATTGATAAAATAAAAGAGATTCATATAATTCACTTTGACAATAAATTTTGATAGTAGAATTTAGGTTGTAAAGACAGCATTAAGAATATTAAAGATAATGTAGTTAATTAGAATAAACTCATACAGAAAAACCAAAAAAAATCACATGGCACAACTCATTTTATTAATATATGTATTTATACATAATTTCATTGCAATATTGTAAAAGTAAATAATATCATATTTTATATTGTATATGTACCTACCTTAGATGAAAAGTTGAAAATGAAAATAAAGTATAATTATTACTAAATACAACAAACGAAGTCTTTTAAAAGACAGGATACTAAGATACTTAAAAATATCATATAACACCAATATCATTGCCAACGGTAAAATCGAAAGAAGTCTCACCTATGCGTTGTACAGATATGTGTCATCAGATTTGCATAAGAAAATCAGTAAATATATAATTTTGATTTAGTACTTGACGCGTTAAATTAGTATTTTATTAATAACATATTAATAGTTACCATTTTATGTACTCGATTAATATTTTATTATATTTTATTTTTAAACCATTTAACTTATTTAATATTATTAGTTAACAGTCTAATAATATGTACGGGCATGTAATATACATACTCGTATTCGCTCGATACTAATTCAAATAAAAAATTTTATACTCATATAAGAAAGTATATTCGAAATACCCGTTTTAAACTGATAATACCTCATTTCTCCACATGCCTTTTTAACTGGGTGATACTTCTTTTTAATTTGTGCAAGTACCCATAATATCACATTGTTGTTTTAGTCTAGCAAATAACAAATATAATCCTTAAAAAATAACATGATTTTATAATGACAATCGTTAGAGTTATAGTGTACATTTGTATCAAAATTAAAGTGTAAGTTTATTTTTTAAACAGCATATCATAAATAAAGTACAATATATCAGTTGTATTTTCTAGAATTACGAATCGATATGCGAATCACAAATCACCACTTGATATTTGTAGTAAAATGTTTGAGTATTGAGCATAAATTTGATTGCATAACTGAGTTTATAACTTTGGGTATTCTCCAAACACGTCATTCAAGTTTACATGTGCAATTTATATAAAGTTGTAATAATTAGCAATCAAATGATCGAATCACAATCAACTTTAGTAACTATGAGTATAGCATCTCACAGATGATTTGCATGGAAATACTAATTCTAAAAAAATTGAATAATAATGAACAATAAAATATTGAACAAATTACGTACCATCAGATTTATATAACAAAAGCAGTAAATATAGAGTTTTGAGTTCGTATTTGATACGTTAAATTAATGTTTTATTAATAATATATTAATAGTTACCCGTGTATGTACTCGATTAATATTTTACTATATTTTACGTTTATATCATTTAACCTATTTAATATTATTAATTAACAGTCTAGTAATACGTATGAGCATGTACATACCCGTGTTTACATGATACTAATCCGCATAAAAATTTTCATATAAGAAACTACCTTCTCGAGTTACTATTTTAATTGAATAATATCTCATTTCCTCACATACATTTTTAATCGGGTGATACTTTATTTTATTTTATACAAATACTCATATATATTATCACGTTGCTATTTTAATTTAAAAAAATAACAAATCTAATCTTTAAAAAGTAGCATATATATATATATATATCTATAAGTAAATTAGTCTGTGATATCTTTATACTACAGTTTTCCAGCTAAAAAGTCTGTTAATAAGGTCTTTTTCGACATTTTGTTTTCTATAGCGGTAACTCATGTGGTATTATTAATTTTTCAAATTTTATTCTCTTTTACTTGATCCATCCAATTTTTTTGAAAAAGATTCACTATTTAATTTAATAACTAACTCATATTTATCATCATTTAATTATTTAAATTATAGATGAATTTGATTATGCAATGATAGATAAGTGTCGATATCATTAAAATATTTGTTGTTTATAATTTTTTTAGCAAAAAATTTGTAGTTTATAATTTATAAAACAATAAAAATTAATTATTATGAATAAGAAACATAATTGATAACTCGTATTCATCAAATAATAATAAAACAATGGAAATAAATATGAATGAGGAACTTACTTGATAACCCATATATATATATATATATATATATATATCGTTAGTTTAGGTTAATTAAAAATTATAATTGTATTTTTTTCGTAATATTTCCTGTTATATATATTAGTAATTACGACTGTTTTTCTTTAAATGAATAAACATTTTGCACACTACAATTTATTTATTTTGTAAATATAGGCCAAAAACACAGTGTGATTTTTGTAGGAATTTTTTAATATCAAGAAGATAAATTTGAAGATAGCAATACAAAATAATATTTTTCTTCTCAACTGAGCTAATCAATATTAGAAGAAGTTAATTAATATTTAAATAAACATTAATTAATTAATATTAATTAATTAATATTCACATTCATGTTTATTCAGAAATCCAATCGGATCGGAGATTGTCTTTTGTCAATTATACTTTTTATATGAAATTGTAACATTAATTAAATTAATTATTTATTTCTTCTATAAATCCAATTTAATATGTTTATATATTTAGAGATACTACAGACAAATAATTATTAACAATTTAATATTTCCTTTGAGTGAAAATATGCGAGAATAGTAATATAAAAATGAAAATTATTAACAAACAAAAGAATTAGTATAATGGCTTAAAAACATGTTAATCTTAACATGCAGGTCATGAGTTTAATATTTAACTATTACATTTGTAATAATTTTTTTATTAAAAGTGACAGCTGGTGTGGTATAGCGTTATAAACAATTATGCCAGATAGAGTTTTAGGTAGGAAAGATTTTTTAATTGCGCCAGATGAAAATGTAATTATGCCAAACAAATTATCATTTAATATATATATATATATGTGTGTGTGTGTGTGATAACTACTACTGTTATTATTATTATTAACTAATGAATGAGTCCTTCCAAAAAAAAAAACTAATGAATGAGTAGTTTATTTACTAAAATATAAGTTATATAGTATTTTTTCACACATTTTAGTAGAGCAATATTATTTTTTATTTAATGTCGCATCATAGCAAAATGATTACCACTGATAATATAATATATTAGCATTATTATTATTATTATTATTTCATATAATTCACAAAAAATAAACTAGAAACACAATAATGCAGCATCTAATGGTGACAACATATATGATAGTATTAAATAATAAATCAAATTAAATGCATACTTGTTCGACTTAGAGCATCTACATTGGTAGTGTTAAAATTAACTATCTATATAAATAAAAAGTAGAGTTTTTAATGATTGTTAAAAGACACCTAAACAAGTTAAATTTAACTATTAATTTGTATCATATTAGTGATTCTAACTAAGAGTGTTAAATTTAATTATTATCAATTTAATAGTCGAAGAGTTGGTCAATCTCAATTTAATTTAAATAAAAAAAGAAAAAATAATATCACATAAGAGCATCCACATTGGTAGTGTAAAAATATATTGTTAGTAGAGTTGTTAGCTAATAACTCAAAAAACAACATACATTGATGGTGTTAAAGTAGTTGTTAAAAGCATTTAATTTAACAAGTTGTTAATTTTATTGTTAAAATTATTTTGTGGTTTTATGTCTTTTTTTATTTTAATTAAATTGAGATTGACCCACCATTTGACTATTGAATTAATTATTAAAGGGTTAATTTCACAAAAGGTCCCCAACCTTTAGGTTAAGAATCGATTACATCCCCTAATTTTTTTAAGATTTTCTTGAGTCCCCAACATTTTATAAATGCGCACTATAGGTCACTTTTTTCACTATTCGGACAATTTTTTTAGAAAATGACTGTTATACCCTCAACTTTTGAATTTAAAAAAATATTTAAAAATAATAAGAAATAAAAAAACCCACCCACCCCTCCCCCTACCGCACCCAACGCCCTCCCTCTTATGAAGCTGTTGGAAACGGCAGCATTTTACTGCCGTTTCAGGCAGTAAAAATTGAGAGGGTGAATTTGCTGCTGGAAAGGGGCATACGGGAAAGGGGTTCACCCACCCAATTTCTGCTACTAGAATTGGCAGCATTTTTCTGCCGTTTCCGGCAGCAAAAATGCTGCCATTTCTGGGGGTGAGTCCCTCCTTTCCGACAGCAAAATATTGTCGAAAACTATTGAAAATGGTGGTGAAAAAAGGGGGGATTCACCCCCAATTTCTGCTGCCATCTGGCAGCATTTCAGCTTCATGAGATGGAAGGGCTGGGCTGGGAACGGGGTGGAATGGGGTGGGTTCTCTTTTTTTTTTTTTTAATTTCTTATTATTTTTAAATATTTTATTTTTTAAATTCAAACGTTGATGGTATAATCGTCATTTTTTGAAAAAAAATTGATCGAATAGTGAACAAAGGACCTATCGTACTCATTTATGAAAGGTTGGGGACCAAGAGAGTTTTAAAAAAGGTTGGGGACGAAATCGATTCTTAACCCAAAGGTTAGGGACGTTTTGTTAAATTAACCCATTATTAAATTTAACACTGTTAGAGTATCTTCAATGTATAGTCATAGTTACGGAATAAATTGATAATTGACAAAAAGTACTTATTTAGCACATTAAATGCTTGACATTCATAGAGAATGTCATCTCATGGGAGCATATACAATGCAAAGTCAATGTGGAATGACTTAGGTATATATGTGTCAAAGAATATTGACATGACATTCAAAAAATCCTCCAATACAATAATATCAATATTGTATATTTTTTAAGTTATCATTAGGGATATTGAAGAAAAAAGAGAGAGAAATTTTTTAATTGGATAAATAAATACTTAACATTGTCATGGAGAATTTCATGATGACATTCTCTATGACAATGTCAAGTATTTAATGTGTCAAATAAATATTTTTTACCAAATATCAATTTATTTCATGACTATAACTATACATTGGAGATATTCTGACATTCTCTATGACAATATCAAGTATTAATTTATCCAATCAAAAATTTTCTCTCTTTTTTTTTTTAAAATCTCTAATAATAACTTGACAAATATACAACGTTGACATTATTGTATTGGATGATTTTTTGAATGTAATTTCAATACTCTTTGACACATGTACACCTAAGACATTACACATTGATTTTGCATTGGAGATGCTCTTAGTTAGAATCACCAATGTGACACAAGTTAATAATTAAATTTAACTTGCTTAAATATTATTTAACAATTACTAAAAACTATTTTTTACCTATGTGGATAATTAATTTGAGCGCTACTAATGTGGAAGCCCTAAAGTATTAAGTTTATTATTAACTTTAACAATAAAACTAACAACTTGTTAAATTTAATGCTTTTAGTAGCTACTTTAACAACACTAATGTAAATTATTTTTTAAATTATTAACTAATAACTCTTTTAACAATCTATTTTAATACTACCAACGTGAATGCTCTTATATCGTTTAGTACTACATAAACTAGTACTATGCTACTTTTTGGTTTGGAATAAAGGTTAATATATTTTCAAAAACACATGCAACCAAAAGAAGCTAGTTTCTCTATTTGTTAAGAACGATAGAGACAACTTGGACATATTATATAATTTTTTTTGAACAGTGGACATATTATATAATTTTGAAAAGTGTCGATTGGTGCTTATTTTGTAAGGATTAAGGCAAGGAAAATTCTTTTAGGTATAAAGTATTGTCAGACATTGTGGGGAAAGGCAAAAAGGGGATACTCTTTTAAAGGAGTCAATCAAAGTTGGTTGGCCAAAAAATTATATTAATGCGTGTGCCGTCACAAAAATTTAAAAAAAAAAAAAAAAATTACTGCTCACTAAGGGTTGAAAATAGCACGTTTTAAGCTAGACTCAAATGGGAGGGGTGGAGGAGTCGGCAATAACTGATATATTTTGTAGATCAAATTATTTAAAAAAGGCACTTTATTTTGTTTTTCAGAAAATTTATCATTGATCTAGTCAATATATATATATATATATCATTTAATTTACCATCTGATTAAGGAAGCTAAAGACAATAGCAAGGAATATGTCAATGGAGAAAAGAGATGAGGCTAGAGATTTTGTAGTATCATGCTGCTTAATAATAATAAAATAAAGAATGCAAGCACTTGGGTTTATAGATGAATGAACGACCAAATCGGTCATAATAATAGAATATAACTTAATAACCAACTTGCAAGTTGGAGATTCATGTAGACAAAGTAGCCTAAATGAGTAAATTCTAAGAAATGCGGGCTCCATACACTGGGCCAACATTGGCTTCTTAGAAAGAGTGTACAAAGTAGATAATTAACTTATTTGCTTGGTCCTCCACTTGCTTATTAGATAAGCTATTTGTATAATCAAATCCACTGGCATCTTGTGACCACATGTTTGTACATTATCATTCATTTGCGCTTTTTTTTTTTTTTTGGGGCAAGATCATTCAATTGCTTCATGGTAACTAAATAGATTTCCATTCTTAAATAAAAAAAAATAATAATAATAATAAGAAAAGAAAAGACTGAATGCAAATAGTCATCGACACATTAGAACTTGGTGAATTCATTCATAATACTGGTGCAATTTTAAATTTTATATTTTTGGAGATGACAACAATTTAAATTGGACGTATCATGTATTTTTCGAGTTGTGTTCACCCGTAAAAGGGTGGCGGGGTAGTCTATATAGGGGTTGTTATTGGCCCTCCCACATGTGGGTGGAAAGGGTGAACATTTTGGTGTATTTTCCACTGGCTACACAATTTGAAACTATTTTAGAAGCACGAAATGGGAAGGCAAAAGTATCCTGTCATCCTGTGGCCAATGAACAACTTCCTCAGTCCTCACATCACATGGGATGGGATTTCCTCCTCCAGTTCCTGACTTCCTGTCATGTTTCCAATTTTTTTGTTATTATTTATTAAATTAATTTAACCATTCTAATTATGTTTATTACTGACAATAATAATAGTAAATTTGAGAGTTGAAATTTAAGGTTATATTAAACATCAAATTTCCGGTACTGTATGATCGTAATGATTATGATTACATATTTTATTGTACTTGTAAGTTTAGAAAAAAAATAAAATAAAATGAAATTTGACTTATTATTTGTTATTTTGTTCAAAGGATTTCAAAATAGAAATATAATATGCATAACATAACCGCTCACCAGAATTTGTAAAGGTATATCTGTACATAATTTTCATATATTTTCTAGTTTAGTTATTTTAGTTTCTACAGTTGTGACTTTATTGTACAACTTATAACATAGTTTTCGGGGGCGGAGGTGAGGGGTAGCCACCCTCTTCTGCCGCTACCCCATTTTCAAAAAAGCCTTTTACAACCCTTTGAAAAATTTAAAAGAGAAAATTTTTAATGTTTTGGTTAGAGGTCATTAAATTCCGGTTCTTGTACTAAATACTAGTATATCCTAATTATGAACAACAAAATAGAATGTAATCACATAGATTTTCTTCATAGTAAAAACTGTAAAGTGAATCAATTTACATCACTTTGCGCCATCATAATGAAAACATTCTAACGCTAGCCATTAGTTCTTTAAGGCTCCAGTGACTAACACCGATTTTAAAAATAACCAATAAAAAACAAAGTAACTGCTTGGATTAGTCGTCAAGTGCATAGAGTCCATGTCCATGTCTGTTGATGGTACCATAAAGAATTAGCGACTAGTGTTAGAACAACACTTGTGGTCGTAATTATGCCGAACCAATGTGGCACATTTACAAACATGATGAAATGAAAAATCAAGAATAACTCATTGAATTCAATGAATTATCCAATTAATTTGATACATATAAAGAATGTTCTTCAAGAACATAAAAAAAGTTCAATTCAATATCTAATGATTCTAGCAACAATAGAAAGAAAATATAAATAACCTAGCTACTACTTGTCTAACAAGAAAAGGACTAGTATGACTAACGAATAAAAATAAGGGATTAAAATAACAAAATAACTAAGCAACACTGGAACATAAAATGTGTCCACACTTTAAAGTAGAAACCGCTTCTTATACGTTTTTAGTTTTTGGATTTATGTCCGTATATAGATAAAATCAATTGATAATGCAACGGACTAGAAGATGACAATGTAATAAAATTATAGGTCAACTCCAAATAACTAGAAATTCAAGCTATTCAAGAAAAATATTTATTAATTTATAGTAACATTGGGGAGTGACTTGTATAGCAAATACATTATTGCTCAACTTATATAATATACAAACCATTCCAAATACATGATCAATAATCTCGTTGAAATGAATTCGAAACTCTTAGAAATTATTACAACATTGTTCTTGATGCCTTCGCACTTGTAGGTGAATCTTTGCACCCTTTTCGATTATGCCCGCACACACAAAATCTTCTCCATATTGGTATTCATCATTGTTCGTGACCTCTTGATAAAGATGTCTATCGTTTCTAGGCTTACTAGCCTTCTTCAACAATGCAACAATTGTTAGATCCCGTGACCTAACATATCCAATTGGCATCAGATAAACAGTACCACAGAAATTAGGTTACACACTAATTATAAATTTAATGAACACAACTAACCATGAACATGTTACATTTTTCAAAAGAGCACTTGATAAATCTAGAAGAAGCAAAAAATACAAACAAGTGAAACCATCACCCTACTTTTGTATATTTTCAATAATTAGTGCTATGTTTTGCATGACACTCATAGAAGTGAATGAACAACATAAAAACATTGAACAAATTACAAAAAGATGTATTTCCTTTGAAACCTACTACTCCTTTTTCAATATATTGATCAATTGTTGAATTTAAACACATGGGATCAGTAATCTAATTTTGTATATAAACACATATATCATGTTACAGACGCAATTTAATTAGTTACAACAAGATTTTGCTAAAAATCACATAAATTTACGTATATGAAAATCTTCATAATTACCGACCTGCCACCATCATTATCACAAAAGTCACATAGCCTCTAATGCATATCATCACCGCCCGGCCGTCAATGGCCCCTAAGTCACAAGCAGTAATACAAATCCAAAATCATAATCCTTGAAGCCCAAATTCCGGTGGCATTCGTTGGCTCTTCAGCTTGGTAACATAAGTAGAAATAGAGAGAATTTCAAACCATAATATTTATTGAATTTCCATAACCAAAACCAATATTTATGAATGAAACATTCTATTTTCACCAGATAAAATTAATATAAGTAGCAATTATATATAAATACGAGATATATATATACATATTATAATATAATATATTATATATTATTAAATGTATATATGTAATATCCATATGTGCAATAAAAGCATTTTAAATACCTGATTTTTGACATTTCTAATTAGTGACCTGATTTTTAATAAAGTGGTGAGATATTTTTAGTACTTGTTAAATTAGCCCTTATTTGTAACTACAGTTGTGTGGCCCAAATACGATGGATTGCGCACTGAACCTCTATACCATTTAAACTGATTATCTCATATATAAACGGGGTTGGATTGAACCTGAGAATCAGCCAATATGGACTGAAAGAACATTGGGCCTATAAGGCCCGTTACCTCTCTCTTTCCTCCTTTGCCTGTATTTCACCCAAATATGTAAATCCGTTAAACAGGGAGTCAGATATTTTGATTTGATTTTATTGTTTTTCATCCAGCAGAAGTCAGGAATCAAAGTTGGGGAAAAAATAAGAGGGGGGAAAAATCTGCTCTTTTCTTTGTTTTTTTGGAAGGAAGCTTCTTTGTTGGTTTTGAGTTGTTTTCTTCAAGAAGCTGTAAGCTTTGCAGAAATGGAATCCCTTTCTACTAAACTTTTCTGTTCTGCAGCTCCCATATCATTTCCCTTAACATATTCAAGAAACCCAGTGCGTATGACAACTTTCCGGACTCATTTTCACCAATTTCCTCTCATTTTTTGTTACAAGAAATTTGACTTGCAAGGTAAATCTGATTCCTCTCAACCCTTTTGTTTGTTTTTGTGATTATTTTATATTGATTTCATTACATGCTAAAATATTTCTTTTTGCCTGCTTTATATTTATGTTGGCTTCCCTCCGGAATATGGGGCATTTATGAAAACTATGTGCTTGGTGATGAAACTGTGAGAAATATTTGAGCATCTAGTATTTTGCATCAACGTTCCATTCAATATATTATATAAAGGTTGCAGCTTCATCAACATCAAGGCATGATTAAAATTTTCCATTTCTTGAAGGGATATGTTGGGTTCAGCTTTTATTGGTATAGGATTAATGGATGTGAAAATCATTGTGTTACTGTCTAGACAATGGCATTCAGAAATTCTATCTTTTCCTGTAGCTAATGTTTAATTTAACTGCGTGTAGCTTACAAGAAATATTATCAGGGAGAGTGATCTAGAATGGACTCGAATAGAGTTTTATCTTTTTTGAGAGAAAAGATGAAAAACGAAAAGAAAATTAGTGTTCATCAAATGCCTGACATATCAAGACATATGTAAGACGTGCTTGATATAAATGCAAGTATGCATAGAGTCTTAACTAATCCATGGAAACTATATGTATCAGATGTGTTCCTTTCTCATTTTTTCTGTTAAACATTTTGTTGGTCTCTAATGAGCCTACTCATACTAGTGTAGATCATCCTGAAGTCCTTACTAGAAACGAGGGATCTCTTAAGGGGGCTGTTTTGATGTAGATGATAAAGTAGCCCTGTGCTATTATCCATTATGGTAAAAACGTGCAGGGTAAATGAAAGCAGCTCTCAAACTGAGGGTGAACCGTTACAAGTTAATTTATATGCTTTGCCACCTTTTTCCAATATCATTTGGTTTTTATTGTTCTTGGGAGGAGTGATTAGGGATATGGTCTATTGACGTTTCAATTTTGTTATCTGTTGAGTTGATGTCAATGGTGTGCTTTAGATTTTCAGGAATATGCAAAACCTTCACGTCTTTTGCCAGCGACAGAAATAAATGTTTGCACTGATGCTTCACTGGAAAAGAGAGTTACTTCTTTCAAGGCTGCCAGATCAGGGTGCTTTTATGAAGTCAAGCTAAAAACAAGTAACATTTACGGTTCGGATTTGAGTGACATGAACTCTGGAGTTCTGCTTTGTTTAATTGATGAAAATGGTGACTCGATCTTACAAAGATTACCTGCTTACTCGAAGGATGATCCTGCAAGCTTGACCAATGAGGTTAACTTTGATGCTTTGCATTTTCAAAGGGGCTCTGTTGATGAGTTTGTGTTTGAAGGACCTACACTTGGGAGAATTGTTGCTGTTTGGATAAGCGTTGAATCAGGTAAGTCCATTCAATGGGCGAATTACATTTTCTTGCGTTCATTGGCAAATGATCTCGCTTCCATACAATAGCATTAGTGAGTGCCTCTGAAGGATCCAGGAAAAATACTTTACTGTTCAAGTAAAAGAGAATGGGGATATTTTACTGTCACGATACTGTTTAAAATGAATTAAATCCTGTCAGGAGGGTAAAGGTTAAAAAGAAAGCTAATACACCCAGATAAGTAATGGAAGGATGAATAACCGACAACAGAAATAAGCTAAAGTGCACAAGAACATGGAATCATGATTATTGTGACACTTGAGATATCTCAGAATATAGGTGAACTAGTTCTTGAAGATACTAGTATCCGGCAAGGTCTTGGGGTTGAATGCATTGATAAAAAATACATAGGGAATTCATGACAGCATACGGAAATCAAAGACCTTGAACTTGTACTAGTTACTCTTGTGATAGGGGCAAAAGTTTTCAAGGATGCGATGGTCTGTGCAACTTTTATAGTCCTGGTAATGTTTGCTCTTAACAATGTGCATTCTTACATATGCCCCTTTCCTCCGAATGGTAGGTCAGTGGAGAATAGGGGACTTAAGTTTGGCTGTTATTTGTCATGATGAAACTCACTCAGTAGAAATCGATCAGAAAAGCAGAAAGCATAAAGTTTTACAATACAGCTTCAGGGTTGAGGATATCTTACTTGGAGAGGGAAGTGAGATTTCCATGATGGAGTTCAGACCTCACTCCGTTACTGCACTTTCAGAGGATGAATTTATCTCCATCAATGAAAAATCCTCTTATGCGTCGCTGCCAAATGGTAATTATGTTATCTCAAAAGAAGAAAGCATGAAGGAGTACGCAGACTTGAAGTTCTCTCTGTTATTTTATGATGCGATTCTTATACTTGCTGGATCGTCGATCACTTCCTTGTTGGCCGGGGAAAATGCTTCATTTGCATTCATAATGGGTGGAATTGGCGGGTTTCTTTATCTGCGGTTTTTACAAAGGTCAGTTGATGGACTACCGGCTCCAGATCTTGTTTCGAGGGAGGGGACAGGAAAATTTCGTGAAATATTTGGCAGATTTAAGGGTCCATTGTTAAGCCTGGCATTGGCATTTGCAGTAGCTATAACTGCAGTCAAATATGCTTCAGGAGACAGTGCTGTGAAGTTAACACCAAATGACCTTATATTCGGAACAATGGGATTTCTCATGTGCAAAGTGTCAGTTGTATTAGCAGCATTTAAACCTGTGGCAATTGGTTCAAGAGAGAACCAGTGAACCAAACTCAAAATTTCTTACACAGCTGTATATGTTTGTTCATAAATTATACGAGCTTAGTTGCAAGCCAATTTGGTATTAGAGGAATTGGTTGTTTATTGCTTTCTTGTTTTTCCTCGTGACGTGATGTTTTTGAGCGCTTAAAGAGGATACATTGTTGCAGTTGAAGGAATATGAGCAAGGCTAAATCATACTTACTAAAGTAATAACGATGAACACATTTCAAAAATATATTATGACGGGAAATCTCTCTAGCAATATATCAAAATCAAGATTGAGAAACAAAAAACAAGATTTAGAAAAAAGAGAATAATCTCATCTGCGTTTGCCGGGAGTCGAACCCGGGTCTATTGCTTGGAAGGCAATTATCCTAACCGTTGGACTACAAACGCTTGTTGCTTCCTGGATTAGCAAAATTTAGACAAGTAGAAACATAAAATTTTGCAGTGCAAGTGACTCGTCTTTCTTCTCCCCCTCAAAATTTAGTGGTTCAACTGAGCTCAAACCAATTCGTCAAGCAATATTTTTATGCAGGTCTAGCTTTCGAGTCAGATTTTGTCACCCCTAATCATCAAATACTCCCTGTAATTTGCAAGCAAGGGAACCAGAAGCATGTAGGCCGAAATTGAACGCAGGGGGTTTAAATCGGGAATTCGTGATAGTTAAATTATTCTTTCAATGTAGTTATAAGTCCAAAACGACGTTTTTCAACCCTTGTCCCCGAATACTTTCTTTTTTTGGCGTTACTTTTAATTGAATATACTTTTCTCGTAAATAATATATAAAAAATGTCCATAGGCACTGTCCCATAAGAAGAGTTGCACAAATATCATAATATTTTGTAACAATGTCATGTTAATTAAGATTAAACATAAAAAGCTTCTTATAATTCAAGAAAAATAATAATAACATAAAAACAGAATTCCTATCAAAGCCTCAAGATAAAGCGAATACCTATGAACTGGGTGAAAATTAATAATCATGGACTCAACACGTTGATGGGTAGTTTTTTAAGCCTTCCTTTAGTGTCGATGTACGAAAGCCTAGCAAACGTTCGCTCAGCATTGGTTAGCTTTTTTAACCACTTGACTCGCTTTGACTTGTTGGATCCTACTCCATGACACATACTGTAACGTTCCACAAAAATTTTACGAATGCCCTAGTGTGTTTTTTGTCAAGGATTGAGTAACTACTTGAGTTTGTGTCCAGTACTTCAATCGATTAGAAAATTTGCTCAAAAGAATGCCTAAGTTCAATCAGTTAGTAGATTTCGTTTAAAAGAATGCCTAAAACAAAAATGTAGTGTTTAATTAGTATGATCCAAAAACATAATTCCCTAATCGAAGAAGCATATTAAGTAAAAGGACTCCATAGGCAATAAATGTATCATGACCCATATGAAGACACTTGGATGCTTCCAAAATAATCACATGAAGGAAAGATAAAGAACATCTTGGCATACCTTGTTGGCAAGAAAATTCTCAAGCTTCCAATTAGACTTCTTTTTATTGGTTAATCATAAAATTATCTAGGGACAATTCGCTACATTTTCATAGGTGATAAGTGTATTTTATATATGAAAATACTTCTCTTAACTTATGCAATTTTATATGAAACCGAACAGATTTCTACCTAATTTGTGTGGATATGGTTCATACAGGTGAAAAGCAAAAATTGGAGTGATACAAGGAAAAAGAATGATTTTTGAACCGAATTGAAACTTTACATTCAAGAAATAGCATCGAGGTGGGACTGTTCGAGAGTTCGGGTTGAGAAGATCATCTGTGATATGTTTAAAGAGAGTGGGGACCTTTACGCAGAGTCCAAGAAGTTTAGGGACGTGTTTAAAAGAAGGGAAAACTGAAAAGGACCGTTGCCGCAAGAAAAACTCAAAACAGGGACTAAACCGCACGCCACGAAACAGGGACGTTTTCGGGCCCTTTTTGACACATTCTAGGGTTCTAAGGCTTCCCCAACTATAAAAGAACGAGCACCCTTCGTTAAAAGGGGATTTTTTTGGGGATTCATCATAGGAAACTCATTCTTGAGGGCTAGGAGATTGGAGTAAGGGCTTAGAGATTGAAGACGGGGTTCGCGTGAAGATTGAAGAACGTAGCTCTTCGTTTGGTGCAAACGTTTTCTTCGTTATTCTTCGTCTTTTCTTTGCTAGAATCTGGTCATGTATTCAAACCCTATGAATGCTTTTGTTATAAATTCATTTATTATGCGTAACTAATTTTCCTTGTTGAGACAATCGATGAAGCAATAGACATGTTTTGATTGTGTTAATCCCATTCATGACTCTAATTGTGATTGCGTACTTATTTTCTATTGTGATATGTAATTCCCTTTTATAAGCCTGATCAACTTGTAATTGCGTCAGTGAATTCGTGAGGAAACCGAGAGGTAAGTCACCAATTTAGCACTTCAATAGGAAACATAAATTGCATAGAAGATAGAGATATACTTTTATGATTTGTGTGAATACAAAAATGGTTTCTTGTTACTTAATGCACTCAACTAGGTTGAAAATCACATAGGGATATAGTGGGTTTACTTGGTTGGGTAGATTTGAATTTGCTCGAGAGAGGTTTTCAATTAAACTTGTGAAACTGGTTGGGAGCACGTGATGATGAATTGTCATGAGTGGGATTGCATAATTGGAACGCCTGTTTATTGTGGATTCGTGAGTCTCAACGCTTTTATTTATATATTTTCTAGTCCATAAATTTGAGTTCTTTCCTTTATTAAAATAGATAGAGCATTTAATTATTAGTTTAAACAACTTCACTATTCTTTTACAAACTCTTAATTTCTTTTTTCAATTAGTGTGAAATTGACTCAAGTGAAATAGGTGACAACTTTCCCTGTGAGATCGACATTCGGGACTCGTCTAGTCCTATACTACTTGAACGGTATCGTGCACTTGCGATTTCGCCTATCAGTAGAACCCAAGATTTTTCTCCAAAATAACTAAGAAATTCGTTCATAAATTGGGGAGGCCATAGAACACCATGCAAAACTCCCAAAAACACTCCTTTTACACTTAGAAAAGATCCCCCCTCAATATATAAATAGAATCCCCACTTAGAACATCACTTTGATTAGGAAATATTAAGATTTCGAAGGTATCTTTCTAACTAGAATTATCCAAGAGTCTTTGAAGAAAACAAGATAAGAGGTAAGTAACAAATGGTTTGATTTTCTTTAGCATGCGTGAGTTTTAAAGTAGAGCATGCATTTTGATTCATTATTACGACAAGAAACAAAATGAATTATTGCATTTGAATTACTAGTTAATGCACTACCCGTCTTGTATTGGCTTTGCTTTATTTTGTTTCCAAACTATGAGCCATCTAATGATTTCAAGTTAGGTGATGATTAGTAATTACAAGACAAGCCGAGGATTGGAGCGTGTCCACGGATCGGAGTAGGATATTACATGTAGTGGAGACGGACTTGTGGGGTTATTACGAGGATGCTTCATGGTTCCTAATGTATTTGGGAACAACCTACGAACTTAATATCTTTTGTGCTTACACTCATGCTCACCTCTATCTCAATAAGTTTATGATGGACAAACTGATGTTTTTTACTTAGTGTAGTAGTCTAACAAGATGATGATAGTTATGAGAATAAATATGAGAATAGGTATATACATATGTAAGGAAAAGTTTAGCATGTAATATAAGGATAAAAAGAAGACTTTTGTATGGATTGGAAGCTATTTTTCGATGTAAAGGCATTCCAATCCTTTATCTCGGCTGGTTAAGCAATAAAATGTACTTATTAATGTAGCTTGTCGTGTGTGCTTTACATCCTATTTTAAATTAGGCATGAAAAACAAACGATAAGATAAGAAGCTGTCTCAACTGAGTAACAATACGAAAAGCTTATAAGTATTCTCATATAAAGGCAAAGGAATTTGGTAATTCACTCTAAGGTTACTTCATTGTTAATCTAACTTAAAGTAGAGTAAAACTATATAGAAATATTACAATGATTCTTTGAAATTAAATGACTTATTAGTTTGGCACCTCTCGTCCCTCATTAGTATTATAAAGGCAAAACAAGAGCTTCCGCTATTTAATACAAGAAACAACTCAATAATATCTTATCTACATCTCTCCCCCAAAAATTACTCCATCCTTCAGGTACAACGTTATTGGGCATAATGACTTGTTAAATGTAACTCTTGAATGCTTTCTGTAAGCTCTTCCTAAGAATACTTTCCAGATATTTTGCACTTGTTGAATACAAATCCATTCGGATAATTTGGACCGTCTCTTGCTTGTGCGGTTATGAAGCCAGGAAAATTCGTGTACAAGATTGCCTCATTAACTCTAATGTCACATTGTTCATAAATGGATTGACCATTACCAAAGATAAAATCAACTCCTCCCTCAATTAAACAATAGCTAAAATTATGTCCGCCATCACTGTTAAACAATGTATCTTGAAATCCCAAAAAACTACACTTATAAAATGCTGTTTTGTCACCCGATATCCTTGCTGCGACCGCCGGCTTCACCTCATTAGAATTACGCTCTGGTGGATAATTGTGAGAATAGAAAAAGGTCATTCCAGACACGGCATTATTATCAGCATAAAAAGTAATAGTCGGCGAAGCTGCCAAGGAGCAGCTATCGCCCCACACAACATTAGTTCTTCCCATTCCATCTCCATTCAAATAGATGAATGGCTTGTCATCGGGTACTACAACCTTTTCTTGATACGTGCCTTCTTTCACACGAATTTCAAACCACTCAGTATTATGTATAGGAACGGCATTTATTTATGGCAGACCGAATTGTTTGAAAAGCTCGTGGATTATTCTTTCCTACATGGTAAATGTTATGGGCGAAACCAAGGCAAATAAAGATGAAAACTAAGCAAAGTAAGAAGAGGTTTGCGGGAAGTCGAGATCATCGTGTTTGAGTATATGTATGAATTTAAGATGAAGAAAGGAAGGATGTTTGTCTGTGAATTTGTTTGTTGTGTGCATGGGTCTATTTATAATAACAATGATTACATTATTCCTAATCCTAACTGGGAGATTTCTCTCACTTTTTATTTATTTATTTATTTTGGTTGGCTTACTTAACTAGAGAATTTCTAGTTCCTATTTCTAATAGAACAAAAACAACATTTTATCACGTCCCCGGGAGGATTTGGTGCCTGCTTCATGTATGATGATTAGGTTTACTAGAAATCACTCTAGTCGAATCAGGATTGGATGTTTTTTAATCATTGAAAAAAAACATTTAAGATTATACAATTAATTAATTAACAATCAATTTTAGATCGAAATAAGCTATTTGTGGTATATAGATGGCGGTCCGGCTATGGAAACAAGACCGGGTTTCTTACGGAGTCTGGTCTCCAATCACAGACTGACATCTCACCTCACACACACACACCACATGACAGCATCTCATTGGAAACTGGGCTCCGTAAGGAACACGGCCCTAGTTTCTTAGAAATTTCCATATAGATGGCACTGTATGGTGTCATATGTTCCACTAGATCATTTTTTAAATTATCCACATCTATAACAAAATTAGTTAATTAGGAACTCTCATGAACAATTGGCTTTTAAAGAACAATGCATGTAGAAAACGCGTAGTACATTTTGTGCACATTTACCGGCATGTAGAATGCTTTTTGAGTTATCTTTTTTTTTTTTTTTTCTTTTTCTTTTGCTAATAATTGTAGCTGTTAATTAGTTTCATTCTCCTATATAATATTAAAGAAAAAACTTGACAAAGCAATTCAAGCATTCAATTCAAAATTAATTAAAAAGAAAAAGAGAAAGAAAAGAACAAGAAAAAACGATTACAAGAACTTAAATTATGCTTTGCCTACTAAGGAAAAGTTGATATTCGTGGCTAAAACTCATTCCATACAAATACAATTTGTAGGCCTACTTAATTTGTGCGCTAACACCATGAGGGAAAGGGCTAAATTGACAGCACTTATGAGTTTGTCGACTAAAACATAACCAAACAAATCATTTCGGAACAATTGCATGCAATTCGTGGCTAAGTTCTTTTGCTATAAATATCTTTGCCGGCAAAAAATATTTTATTTTCTCACAAAACTCATTTTGTAGTTGCAAACATCAATGTAAATCTCTTACTGTAGGCAATTTTCACAATGCACATGACGGTGAAATAGAGTCGGATTAATGGAAAAGTGATCTCAAAATTAGACACTTGGCATTGTATTACTGGAAGTGTGCATTGTAATAAAATTGCCCACTGTGTGCATTTGAAAATTCATTCGGCTTTTATGGGTTTTTTTTTTTAAACCAGAAATAGTCGTCTAAAAATACAACATTCAAGGAAGATAACCATTTCCTGAAATATAAATAGAGGCTCAAATTGTATCCAATAATGTAAATAGAAAACAGAAGGGAAAAACTTATTGATAGGGTGCAAAAAACAACGTCTTTTTAGAAGCTTAACATAAAAAAAGAACAACACCACAAAAATACACAGACTATGTCTTCAACAAAATAAATGGACAAGTCCCTCAAACAATTGCTAGTTATAGATAATCTTGAACATTAATTTCTCAAAAAATATGAAAAAGATATAAGTCATGTTGTCCCTTGAATTTGGCAACATTAATTAATCCCACATGATAAGGATAATTGTATATCTCTGTTGATGAAGAGGTATTAGGAATGGTTGTTGAAAGAGTATAGTCATGTATATAAACAAAGGCAAAAACGTTATCTAAAAATAGAATGATATAATATAAATCCACCTTAAAAATATAATGATCGAAAAAAAGGCTCAAACCACTTCTATTTAAAAATAAAATTGGTTAGACCAAAAACATCTACATATTTTATGAAACTCATCTTAATTACATAAACCTTTACCATTTATTTTTATAAAAACCATTTTAAATAGAAATTGTGAATAAAGAAGATCGGGCAACAAAAGAACCAAATTAAGAAAAGGGTTAATTTCACAAATCATCCCCAACCTTTCAGTTTAGTCTCAATTTCGTCCCCAACCTTTGTTTTGTCACGCCACAACCCCCAATATTTGATAAATATGCACAAATCGTCCTTTTTTACACTATTCCACCAAAATATTAACAAAATAACGATTATACCCCCTTAAACCTTTTAAATTTTTTTAAAAAAAGTTTGAAAATAATAAAAAATTTAAAAACCACCCCCACCCACCCCATGTCCCCCTCCCCCCCATCGGCCGAAAGTCCAACCGCAAGAGTTACTGCTCTGGCAGCACAAATGCTATCGGAAATGGAAGCAAAATTGCAGCCATTTCGGAGGAGAATCCCCCCCCATTTCGCTGCCGGAAATGGCAGTGAAATGGGGGGATTCTCCCCCCATTTTGGCTGCTCTGGCAGCATTTGAATGCTGCAGGAAATTGCAGTAATTTTGCTGCCATTTGTGCTGCCGGAGCAGCCAAAATAGAGGGGAGATCGGAAGAGCACACCATTTCACTGTCATTTCCGGCAGCGAAATGGGGGGGAACCCATTTTGCGGCAACGAAATGGGGGGATTATCCCCTCCATTTTGGCAGCAAATGCTGCCGGAAATGGAAGCAATTTTGCCGCCATTTTCGGCAGCATTATGCTGCCTGAGCTGCCAAAATGGGGGGGGAGAATCCCCACCATTTCCCAGCCGTTGCGAAATGGGAGGATTCTGGCAGCAAATGCTGCCATAAATGAAAGCAAAATTGCTGTCATTTCTGGCAGCACAAAGCAGCCAAAATGGAGAGGGAGAATCCCCCCCATTTCACTGCCATTTCCGGTAGCGAAATGGGGGGGATTCTCCCCCCATTTTGGCAGTAATTTTGCTGTCGGAGCATCAATTTCCGTGGCCGAACTTCCGGCCAATGGGGGGAGGGGACGTGGGGTGGGGTGGGTGGGTGGTTTTTAAGTTTTTTATTATTTTTAAACTTTTTTTAAAAAAATTTAAAAGGTTTAAGGGGGTATAATCATCTTTTTGTTAAAATTTTAGTGGAATAGTGTAAAAAAGGACGATTTGTGCATATTTATCGAAGGTTGGGAGCTGTAGCGTGACAAAACAAAAGTTGAGGATGAAATCGAGATTAAACTGAAAGGTTGGGAACGATTTGTGAAATTAACCCTTAAGAAAGCAACAAAATCAATTGCGTTTGCTGGGAGTCGAACCCGGGTCTATTCCTTGGAAAGCAATTATCCTAACCGTTGACTACAAACGCTGGATGTGTGGTTGACGTCTGTAAAAGAATCTTGTAGATCTAATAAGTAAATTATTTTTCCCCTCTCGAGAAAAACACAATGCGCGCACAGGCTCCGCTGTTTCACGGCGCAAGCGGCTTGTAGCTCATCTTTTGGAACTTTTAAAAAATTGCAAACCAATTGGTGTTATACGCAAGAACAGTATCTATGGCAGATTGAATAATTTGAAATTTTTGTAGGTTATTCTTTTCTACATAAATTATACTACAAGTCAAACTGTGGCCAATGAAGAAGAAAACTAAACGAAATAAGTAGCTGTTTGTGGGAAGTCGAGATCATCATGTTTGAGCATATGAATTTTAAGTCGAGGAAAGGATGTTTGTCTATGAGTTCAGAGTGAATTCGTTTGTTGTTCTGCACATTCACTTTCTCAAATTAAAAATAGTATTTGTAGGAAAGCTTTCACAAATTGCTCACACTAATGCACAACGCCTAACATCCTGATCCTATCAATTTCATTCTCCCAGCTGATCAATAACCGTAGAGGTGTTTCTTTCCCCATTGGCCCAAAATGGAGAATATATGTATGGGGGCCATAGCTTCCTCCTTCATCTTCTCCCTTGCTACTTCAATCCTCAAGTCACTTTTTCTCTCAAGTGACTTTTTTCCTTTCAATCCCTAACAACAAGAACCTACAGTTGGATTCACCAGCATACTAGCAAATAATAATGCTAGAAAAATCAATTCAAAGTGTTTATCTAAAAAACGCATAAGCACTCCGTCAAGAAGGGCATGAGAAATGAAAATATACTTTCCTCAACAAACCCAATCCATGTGTTTGGAACTACAGAGAGATTAAAAATATATGGAGAAACTTTAAAACCTTGTATATGGTTCTTCTACATGAGGGCCAAAAATACGACGCTAGAAGAAGAAAAGAGGCAAGTGCCTCATCTTTTACAGTGTTACAAGGGATCTCAGTTGCCAGCACCATCGCATCTACCAGTGTATCTCCTATTAGTTCCACCGTAAGATCTGATCAAAGAAAGCACCAAAGATGTCTTTGATATGCTTTGCCGACATCCTATCAAATTCAGACTTTTATATATCTAAATTCATAAGTAGGCACTATGCGCATTGAGCAGTTAGCAGGCATCTGCTCCACAGAATTCAGTTACTATTAGCAGCAGCAATAGAATCAAAGGAAGTAATCTGGTGTTCGGCGTGTTACATCTGGCTCGCCTCTTCTAGGAGCCGGCTCAAACTGCAACAGGAAACAGCCATGTTCTAAGTATATACTCGGACTACCATAATAAAGAGAAAATTGACGTACTCCTTCCAACCCATGACCTAAGTCACAAGTTATTTTTCCATTAATTCTCATGCATTCTTCTAATCCAACTAGAAGAATTGAGAATCAACTTGCACAGATTTAAAGAACGGGGACCAATTTGCATTCAGTTGCATATGCACGTCCGCTGACACAATGCAAAAAGATACCTGAATGAATGTGTGTCCTTGGCAATCATCGACTTCGAGAATAGATGCCATGTTCCCGCATCGATAACAATAATTTGGCGCACTGAATATAGTAACCACCTTTTGGTCCTGCAAGCACAATACACAACAACCAGAAATAGGACTATTAAGTTATCTCAACAACACCTTATCCTATATAAACATCAAAAATGAGAGTTCCGTGAATAAATTACATGAGCCCAGTTAAATCCTTCCATAACCAGCTGATGAGCTCTCGCAATAAGCTTCAAATTGTTTGCATGGTTAAACTGCTCTGATATGTCCTGCCAAATTGAAGTGGACAAAAAAGTAACCTTAATTTTCAGGCAGTAAAGACTTTAAACTGAAAGTGGGAATTTGAAGTAAAGTTAAGTACTTGGCCAAATGTATATCCAGCGCCCCTGGGTGAGATTCCCCAACCACAACGGTCATCAGGATCAGACCATAAAAGATCACACATGGGGCCCTCGTGGGGAACTTCTTGCACACGGTCAAAATTGCGAATATTATCCAGAGTTTCAACGGATGGTGACAATCCACCATGCAGGCAAAAGATTTCTGATTCGACCTAGTAAGTTAAAAGAATGACATAACAAATCAAGACAGAAATTCCAGAACTAAAGAGAAGCAGAAGAAAACTATTTCCTGCTTTATGGATGTCTACCAACTAGAAACTAGTTTTCTGTCAGCGAGATGGATGATACTGGCAACTAGCAACTATGTAGTGTGTGTTTGTGTGTATATCTGTTCAAGAGAGAAATAGCGAGTCTCTTTTCCTTGAAAAATGAACAGTGTCCAACGATAAAATACAAACATGAATCCAGGAAAACATCAAATGTGACTAAAAATAATAATGAACAACTGTAGACAGAAGGAATATTACTAACCAATGCAGTAAGAGGGAAGTAGTCAAATAAATCTGTAAAGATCTTCCACACATTGGCATTACCATATCTGCACAAATGCAAGAAGTAGATCAACAAACATTTAGTCATCTAACGTTCAAGCTGCAAGCAAGATATGTAGATAGAAATGGTGGAGAAGCAACTTATAAACACACCTAAAATCTAAAAAAGTTGGTAATTAGCAATTCTCTGGCATTTGATTGATGATAATAAGTTCATTACAGGAAGTATGAGGGGAAGATGACGAGTCTAGTGATCAAGCCTTGTTTGATTTAACTCTTTAAGAAGTGATACTTTAGAAGAATGTATGGTTAGGAAGTAGGAAAAATTTTATGGGTCCTTGTTCAAGATTATTCAGAGAATCTGGGTGGTAAATAATTGTTGACTAACAAACTAACACCTATCCTTTTAGCTAGATGTTAAGTTTTGTCAAACAAGCTCTAAGCTCCTAACACACTGGAACATCACTCAAAAAAAAAAAAAAAACTGGCTTCACCAAAATTCTCCTTTTCAATTTTACTTTCAGAAGTATATGATATCATTATCTAACTGGCACTATAAAAGCATGAGAAATAGAAACAACTCACTTTCTTAGGCATTCGTCATAAAACCCATATACTTGAGTAATCTGCCCAAAAAAGACAAATAAACAATAAAAACAGAAACATTATGGTTAAACGATTTAAGAACCTCATTGCAAAGTATCTAAAACACCATGAAATTTAAGAAGAGAACAATTATTTTGACCAACAGAATGTGAAAGTGACCCATAGCAGATACAGCCAATGGAGTTGGCATATAATATGCATGAAGTTTTACCTGTCGACTTTCATGATTTCCCCGGAGAATAGTAATTCGTTGAGGATAACGCACTTTAAGAGCCACGAGGAGCTGGAAGAGGTTATGCATGAATTAGATAATTAAGCACTGATGTACGAAGAGAATGCAATCACTAATCAGTAACCACATCTCACAGATAATTCCAGCCTAATGTAATCAAAGCCAAATCATGTTTATCCCCCAAATCATACTAAAGAAAGTAAAATAAAAATTATGTAGAAGGCATATCATAAGATTTCCTTGTTTCTCTCAGAGCAAAAAAATACAATCCTGCTTTGAAGATCAGAAAAAAGTCGATAAATAAATACAGAAAAATAAAAATGGAAGAGAAGGTGCTCAGAAGATGCTGAGAATGGATTAGAGATTTTGTCCTCAGTTATTATCAGATTAACAAGATAATTTAATAACTCATCATCACATCTTCCCTTTCAGATCACCTTCCACGCGAAATAAATGCACGTTTAGTTTTTTCCAAAGATAACTCGAAACGTAAAATCATGCTCATTGATGCTTCTAATTTAAAAAATAAAATAAAATAAAAGACATATGACACATCTTGAGAGCTTCCCACGCAAAGGCACGAAAAGAAAGTACTAAGTGATGCAAAGTTGATGTACTAGAGTACCCATAGAAAAATATGAGAAATAAAAAAAATCAATATAACTCACCGTCACTGTTTCAACTGAATAGTATCCGCGATCAACATAATCTCCCATGAACAAATAATTTGTATCTGGACACTGCCAAACCATTAAAAAAGGGGACATTGCTAAATATATGATCTACTGAATAAAATAAAAGGTAATTTCTTGGATGGATATAGATAAAATTTCAGACAGCCAGACGGGCCAGTGGGAACATACCTTTCCACCAATCTTAAAAAGTTCTGCAAGATCATGGAATTGCCCATGAATATCACCACATATGGTCACGGGGCTTTTCACAGGCTGCAATTGTGAAATCAAAGAACTAACGAGCTGTTTATCCATGTTTAAGATCGCCAACAATTGCATTGTCTTTGTCACAATAGGCATATTAAACACAAATGAAACAATATTGCTATTGAAATTACAATTTTTGAAAGTAGTTATTGATACTACAGTAATTAGTAATTCCATTTGAATTGCCTTCTTTACCAGACCAACCAACCAACCACAAAGTGGGTGGGTTGAGAGGCAAATAAAATGCTTCCTAAGCGAACCTCTATTAGCCATACAATCATATGATTGTGTTTCACAATTAATCAGTGCATAAGGTAAAATTGAAGCTTGCAGGACTGAGATGTTCTTAAGTGCCATTTCCTTTTCGAATAAACAGGTCTTGTTAGTAGAATAAAGAAGCTTGCTGAGAAGAAATGATTGAACTGCTGTGTGCTTCCACTGCTTGTAGTGGATGATAAGATTAACTTAATCTATTAAGGACCAAAATAATGCCACAAAGAGAAGAGAGAGAGAGAGAGAGCCCTAAATCACAGGCAAAAAAAATATCAAAAGCTATGTTATTTTACATGTAAACATATCAATTTTGATTAGAATGCACAGCAGCCAACTCATAACTACATTTTCTAAACATCGGTAGCAATCATGAAATGATGAAAATAGGCACACCTGCACATTGCTCTCTTCCATTAGAATTTCCTTAGCCTTTTCACACAAGGCCCGCACCTAGAGATATAAACAATCCACAAGATGGCATAAGCCTCTTTTGACCAGAAAGTAAGGAAACAAAAGAAAGTACGATATCTTAGGAAATTATAAATCACACTGCCATCATACGATCACAGAGAATGAAATGCCTGTTAGATATTTGTCTATCTTCAGGTCTACATATCATTGGGCTTACATTTTCAAAACGGAAAAGGGACAAAATAAGCAGGTATTTCCTGGCTTTTATCTCTGAGTCATCAGCATTCTAGTGATTATTGAACACATATCCTTCTCAAAATGGTCTAAAATAGTCATCAAAGTCACACAAGACTACATCCGAATTCTGATTGTTGTCTGTTGGGTCACAGTAAATTGAAGACCAAAGGAACGTGAAGATCATTCAGATCAGAACAAACATTGTGTTCACTTGGCATATTTGAAAGACTAGTGCATAACATATGGATTTTCTCAATCTGGTGACTATTATTGAGCAGATATTCTGAATAAGCAAGTTTGAAAAATTGTATTTCCAGTTTCTTTATTATTTTTGTATACCCCAATTATGAAGGCTACTTAGAGTCACCTGAAATTTCCTATGAAACCATATATGGATATTTATCCTTCTACAAGCTCACTAGAACGTGTCCTCCAACAAGCAGCGGTTATTTCCTCTCTCATTATTTTCTTAGTAATCCAGTATTAAATAAATATCGCCAATGCTTTAAAAAGATCGAGGAAGTTATAGACAATATGATTAACGTTGTAAGTCGAAATTTAACCACTTTTACAATACAATGAATATTTAAATTCAACGATAAATAATTAGAAAACGAGAAAATGAAGGTCAGACGTCCAATAATCCAAGATATTCTCAAAGCAATGGGACAATGAAATCCCTAGACAGATCTGATATAAAATCCAGAATTTAATTCTTATTTCACTCTTCCATAGCAACAAATAAACCGAACGTCAGATCACCCGTTCACGAATTAAATAATAAAAGCAGAAAAAGAATCCACAATAACAGATCGGAAATTTCAAGAATCTGTAAAGAAACGAAAGGTTGGAAAAGCATAATCCTAAAATCCTGAGAAATGAAAAAAGAGGGGACCTCCTGTTCCGATAAGGGTTTGCACTGCATGAGCTGATCGATTTGCTCATCGAGGTTCCCATGAGCTCCGCCACCGCTCGCCGACGCCGATGCATCCATCAGATTCTCTCCCTCTCTAGAATTTGGATTCCTTGAGATTCTCCACGCGGCGTCGTTTCACTTGCTTTTGCCAAGGGGATTATGAGGCGGTGGTGATGGGGAAGCCAATAGTGGAGTGGTGCTAGTGAAATTTTAACTGAGGAAATCAAAGTTGAGGCTGAGCGGTTCTCTTTCCTTCTCAAATTTTCGACAAAAATTTTTGCTTTGTCCAAAACTTGTTTCAAAATTTTTGGCCCCTCGACTTTGTTCGTAACTCAATTTTGGTCTTCCTACCCATTTATGGATTTTAACATAAATAATTCGAATGGGACAAAATAAGAGACAAAAAATTAGATAAAATAGATATATATCATGTGTGATTAGTATTGAAGTACAAGTGATGTGATGTATTAAAAGATTATATCATGTGTCAATTTTATTAAAATTTTTATATGAATTTTTGTTCAAATAATACAAATATTAATATTTGCTTGGCTTCTATTCTAAAAATTTACCCGTGTTGTTGTTTACATCGGGGTGTGTGTCACTTTAATAGGAAATATTCGGCTTGTAAGTAAAAAGGAAGAAAGTATACATATAATAAGATATTTTTATTAACGATAAGTGTATAGTATTCAATAAATAAATACGTAAAGTAATAGTTACATTTAATTACTGATTCTTTCTTTTGTTTTCTTCTTTTTCTTTTAAAGAAAAACATTAAAGAGTGCGTTTAGTTATAAACTATTTTCCATGAAAAATATCATTTTCCATCTAAATTGTCCTAAACTAATCAAACACAATACTATTTTTCATGAAAAATATTTTTCATCTTAGACAAAAAAAAGTGGATATTTCATCTTAGTGCGTTTGATTGTAAAATGTTTTTCATGAAAAATGTCATTTTCCACCTAAATTTTTTTGTCTAATTAAACACAGTCTTATTTTCTAAGAAAAATATTTTCCATCTTAGGCGAAAAATAAAGATTTTCCTTGAAATCAAGGAAAATAAATTCGAATGGGGGATGAGAAAATATTTTCCGTGGAAAAAAAATTCCAATTCTTTTTCCACTCTCCAATCAAACGCATATGATTACATGGATTGATGCACGGTCTAACCCTCCTTGCGATTTTCATGTGTTGCTTCATTAGCCTCTCTTTGTGTGAAACTGTGAATCTCACAGTATATAATTATTAATTAAAAATAATATAAAACTATATGTATAACACTATATACACGTCACATAGTTGCGGTTTCCAATGTGACGTATCTCGATGCACGTTACATGATCATATGACATCATATGGCACTATAACATTTGATGTTAGATTGAAACTCGTTATTAATACCTCTTTACTGTCCACATTGTTAAAAGAAGCATTCCCTGAAAGATGCACAATTATTGGCATTGTAGTTTAGTGTGCTGACCTCCAACATTCCTGTGTAAACGGGGACTAGACTAACATGTGCAAACTAGTTCCTCGTTACTATATGTGAGTATTTCTATAAAATTAGATAAGGCTCTTTTTAAAGAGCTTTACCGCTTATTTGACATGAATCTAACAAAAGCAACCCCACATTGTGTGGGGCTGTTTTTGTTATATTCGTATCACATCAGGGTAAGGCTCTAAGAAACCTTATCTATCTTTTTAGAAAATTTCTATTACAGGTTACCCAAGTCAATGTGGATTCTTGTTCAGTGCAACTTGACTCTTGTTGGTAAACACTCGCGACATGTGTAAGACGTGAAAAAAATGTCGAAGTCGAGTATTGAGCTAAATAGTGCTTAAGCCCACTAATGTGTTACAAAACATGCAAACTGCATAGGTCTTTCTAAGAACAATAGTTTTGCCAATTAACTCTAGCCCTTTTGGTTAGGGATTGGAGACATAAAATTACAGTTTACAACTAGTGTTATGAGTTTAAATCACATTAATATAATTATTGGGTAGAAATCATCTATCTATTAATAGAAGTATAAGTAAAATTGAATCTTCAATTGGAAAAATTCAATTTGGTTTTAGATTCTGTTTGAGATAATCTTTTTTATTTTACGTTATTTCTTTTACCTTAATTCCTATATATGTAGGTTACATAACCTACCACTATTAGTAACCGCCCACTATTGATAAAAAACTGTAAAAGTACAACCGCACTTTGCTGTTAATATGGTAGTAGGTGGTTACTTTAACTAATACTAAAATGGTTAAAGGAAATTAAAGTTTAAAAAAATAAGATTCAAGTTGCGGTATATAGACAACAGTAATGGGTTAAAAAAATATAATGAGTAGTTATCAATAGTGGGCAGTTAAGTATATTAGTGGGACAAGTTAAATAATACATGTTTTGGAAAAAATAGTTCTATAAAACTTACCAATATACATGAAATTAAAATAAAAAAATAAAATGAAAAAAACAAATGAATTATGTATATAAGATATGTCTTTCTAAAGTAAAATAAATAAATAAATAAAATGAATTATATTTTCAGAATATATCTTCTTTTCATGCTCTTGGTACATTTGGTATGATCATATATTTTTAATTTTTTTAAAACAAATGAATTATGTATACAAGCTTTGCCTTTCTAATTACATTTTTTTATTTATATTCTCTAATAGACTTTGTTGGAAAAGTTGTCACCAAATATCCCTTACAACATTATAAGTCATCTAAGGGTCGGAAAAGTAATATCAAGACACTTCAAACTTGTTTTAGATTATTATGACTACTAATAAGACTCAAGGTTAATTTATAGGCTTTAATTATTCGTTGTTATGACTGCTAATAAGAGTCAAGATTTACCTCTTTTAGAGTACTACTTAAAAAGTCAATATTCAATCGTAGATAGTTTCACGCATCAGTATCTAGAATTGTAAATCATGCTGATATGAAAACACTTAGATATGATTAGGAATTAAGAATGAAAAGCCAATTAATGAAATGACGAGATCGGAAGAGCGTCGAATGAGGTTTTCCAAAATTTTTAATAATATTAATAAAATATTTATTTTTGTTCTATTAAAATGTTACTTTGTTCAATTCTTTGATCCTATATTGTTTAACTAGTTTTTCACCCGTGCATTGCACGAGATGAATAGTTTGCAAAATTGTAACAATGTTATGATATTTGTTAATTAATAAAATATCATCACAATAAATAATTGCAAATATATACAATAGTTTCAAGTATTTAACATCATACATAGATAGCAATAGACAAACAAATATTAGAATTAAAAATGTTGATACGGGAAACCACATATATGTTTCCTCTAGGCCAATGATTTGATTTTTTTCTCTTTTTATACTCATTTCCGTATAGCGCAAATCTAGATCACCAATGTTGTCAGGAATCTATTTAACTGGCGGAAATACACGTCAAAATCACCATATTGGATTTTAAACAAATGGTTTATATTCAAAATATACCTTTAAAATAAATCAACCTTTGACATGTCCTCCAAGTATTCAAGTAATGTTCTAATGTTCAGATTGCTTCTTATGTCCATCATTTAGTGCAAAGCTCCTGAATGTATAGAACTTATCCATCAAATCATGTGCTTACAATGCCACAAATAGATTTGATCCCTGAGAAATTGAACCGTTGAGAAATTGCTAAAACAATAAAATGATAGATCTTATTGAAAATTTTCAAGTAGTAATTAGTATTTTTTGAGTCAACACTATAGTACTGAACAAAAATGAAGAGTATATCAACCTATCTTCTATCCATTTAATATGATAATGTTTAGATGTGATAAGAAATTAAAAATGAGAAGTCAATTAATGAAACGACAAATGTTGTGTATAATGAGGTTCTCAAAAAATTTTTAATAATATTAATAAAACATTTATTTTTGTTCTCTTAAAATGCTACTTTGTTAATTACTTTGCTCCTATATTGTTTAATTTCCTTACGTTATACTTTGTCAATAAGATTTGACCGTGTGACGCATGAGAGTAAATACTAGTTATTTAAGAACAAGAAGTATTGATTAATGAAATTTTGAGAAAAAAATTATTATAAAAAATGTTCGGCATACAAATATTTCAAAAAATAAGTATTATGGTGCAATGATCAAAAAATGTGATGCAATATATTTTCCCATAGATTTGTACGTGGGAAAAAAGTGGGGATGTTATAGAAAATGTTTTTTTCCTCCTAAAAGTGAGGTAGGCACAGTGTCTATATCTATATCTATATCTATATATTATTATATATTAATTAAATGAAATAAGCGACAGTAAATACTTATTAGCTAAATGAAATGAGTGACATTAAATACTTGCTAGCTATTTTATATGTTTGGAGTTTATTGTTTTGAATATGTGATCCGATTGCAAATCCTTATCTTTACAGCTTGGGGTTATACGCGCATTCGATAGAAGATAGCTCCGTAGCCCAATTGGAGTTTGATTAAGATTGTGGTTCAGTACAGATGGCGTATTACAATGGACTTTGAATTGTTTTCCGATGGGAGTTTCAAATTGTGGTTTGTAGTTGCCATCGAACGTGTATCATAACAATGATAATGACTTTTCTTAATTATTAGTCATACTTTAAAGGGAGGACTAACAAGCATCTCAAATCATTTCATTACATGTTCTTTATATGTACTGCCTTTGTAATTTTCTTTACAACTAATTTTTCACATTCTTATGTGTTATTGTAACTTATTCGTCTTGTGCATCGCACAAGTAACACCCCCCAATTAACAATTATTTCGTACCATACAATTTATCTGAATTAGTGTAAAAAAAAATTTATTTGTGTTAGCGATAACAATCAGGTTAAAATTTATTGTAAATTATAGTTACCTTAACATGATAAAAACAAAATTACATTGTTACTTAGATGTTAAAAATTAATTATTCCTTATTGGGAAAGGTAGTCTTATAAATTTCACCATTCAAATTTTTTTTTTAAAAATAATTTGATATGTATCCTTTCCTTGCAACGTAAAATTGAGAATCTAGTTTGAAAAGAATGGAAATAAAACGAATTGCGAAGTTAGTGAAAATGATCTAATGCCAGTTGTCTGACGACATAATACTGTTAGATGTTAATGTGACGTGCTAAATGTGCATCACCTGACATGTCACATCATATCCTGTTATGCGGCGTGACAGATGGTACACATCTGACACGCCATATCAGCTTCTGTCCGCATAATGCCGTCAAACATTTGATATTAGATCATTACTGGTTATGTTATGAAAATGATTGAATTCCAGATGGCTGGTGACATCTGACACATTACATTAGCATTTGATCGCATAAATACCGTTAGACATATGGCAGGATATACAATTTTAACGTCAAAATTTGAAGGTGGAGTCTAGCTTAATCCTATATCCTTTATGAATGGAAAAAAAAAAAAAAAAAAAAACGAAGATAAAACTGAAAAGTTGAAACAAACTGTAGGCTTGAACCCAACTGATTAGACTCAAAATTGACTAAAGTCTTTAATTGAAACGAAGGATAGGGATATATTCTGATGTTTAACTGTGTAAATCGAATCAAATTACTTTAATAATTTATATATGGCTAATTTTATCTACACCATTAATTTTAATAAACACACCATATTTTTATTTTTATTAATGTAAACATCTATAATCTTTGTTTCTTATAGTATTTAAGCCCTTAAAATTTTGTGCTATATTTTCTCTCGAATTTTTTATTTATTTATCCTATCATCTTCTTAATGATTAAATCTATTTGGAAATTTTTAATTTTTGTTCCATAAAATCAAATGAAGATACCTAGCTACGTATCATTAGATATGACATTTTTATTTATTTAAAAATTTTAAGCAAACCTCGTAATGAAATTTTGGAATTAAGATATCATTCCTTACAAAATTTTATGACAATAAGATGTTAAAAATAAAAATATGACAAAAAATAAGTTAATGATGTAAGTGTAAATAATTAAAAATATAAAAGATAATGAGTATAATTAAGATGTAGTGTAGTTAATTAAAAATGTGGTGTAAATATAACCACATTTTATATATTCAAATAATTTGGTACGTAGCAAAGCATAAATTATTATGCTTTTTTTTTTTTTTTGAAGTTTATTTTCATTCAACCACAATAACACTGTAAATTTATGAATGACTAGTTTTTCACTTGTGCGTTTTACGAAAAGAATAATTTCAAAAAATTACTAATCCATAAGGCATATTTAAAAACATGTAAAACAAACTTGTAACACTCTAAAAATGTAAAAATGAAGGAACAAAAACAAAAAATGAACATTAAAAAAAATGTATAATTTATAATAATTCTATAAATACCATATGTCAGTTTTATTAAAAATTTTGTATTAGTTACCTTTTTGTTTAAATAGCACATTTTGAGTAAATTTAATAATTACTCATCAAACTTCACCTCATATTACTACTTACTCACTCAACTATAAAATATATCTCATTATTCACCCATTTATCTCAATACTTTCCCATCCATCATTGGCCTCATTTCCAACTATATAAACTAACATAACAAATATGTTGAGGATGAATATGTGATGCGGCATATAACACCGTTAAAATACGCCAAATAGACAAAAAGAAAATGTATAAATTATAACAATGGTTGGCATTTAATTTCCTTTTTTAATAAATTGCCAAATGAAAATTGGTAAATTATGATATTAGAATACCATAGTTAGGAATTTTACTATATATAAAAATAAGCGTCAATTAATGTATTTTAATAAATTTATCAAAAAAATAAATTGAGTTAACTTGACAGATACACGAGAATTAGTTAACAAGTAATCAAATGTATAGAAAAGGTTAACAAATAATATTTCAAAAAAAAAAAGTTAAAAATTGTTGGATTATTGAAAAATGGCATTAATATTATTATTCGTTTTCCTTTCCTATTTTCTTTATAATGGCATTCATTTTCTTTTCCGGGGCGTTCTAATATATTAACTCGACAAGTAAATAAAATAATACATGACAAACAGCTTATAATTAACATTTCATAGTTTATAAAATGTCTATCATTATACAGTGAATAAGTAAAATAAAATACTTTATTTCCTGAGGTCATGTGATAACGGTTCATATTCAGTTTAAAATATCAAGTATTAGTTCACTACGATATAATAAAATACTGCAGCAGACATGTGACAAATCATACGTTATCGCATATTATAGATTGACAATTATATAATTTGTTTTGGTATGTGTGATATAGTAGAATTATATTGAAATGAAGTAATTATTTAGGTCACTTTTGGATTTCTTTGGAGCTCCTTTGAGAGAAATTCTGTGCGAGGGTTTTCTGGTCATTTACTAAAAAGATCACACCTGGAGGATGGAATCTCAACCCATTTTTCAATAATGGAGGCAAAGGGTATTCGCCGTTTTTTTATCCGAGACGGAAATATGTAAGCAAGAATTGTAATGCAGATCACTAACTTAGCATTCAAATAATAAGTCTACCATTAACTTTATTCAAAAAAGCACAAGGTAGATTCCATTTTTTTCCCCTCATATTATATTATTTCAACAGCTAGGAGTTGACAAATAATTTGAACCAATATCAAATCAAACTGGATAGAACAAAGCAATTCAGCTCCTCTATGTCTAAATAGGATAGTCTATACTTAATTTTGGGAGCAACTAATTTTGGACATTATTTTTTTTTTGATAAAGAGCACTATTTATCAAAACGAGATCCTGTGTTTGAGTTTATATCTCACCTTGAAGTTCCCAAATTATATGAAAAATGTATTATTACAGAGTTTATCACTCCATGAAGTTCCCTGAATTATATAAACATAAACAAAGTATTTGGCAACTGTCCAGAATTATAATCTAGATTATAATTTGAAACACGACATCATTTCATTGGTTTCACTTTTTTCAAAAAGTCAAAAAGTAAAAGTCAAGCCGCAATTGTTTACTTTTTACAAAAACAACTAATAAAATGATGACACACAGCAGATTATAATCTCATGCAGTTGCCAAATACTTTGTTATGTATTATTGCAAGTTAATTTGATCATATTCATCTTCGTACCCAACTCTTCACAAAACTATCTCCATTTAAAAATAGAATATGATCAAATTAATTACTTTCACATATCTTGTGAGACTTACGTATAATACACATATCTCTACTATTTATTTTCATGAAAAGATTACTATTTTTAAATAGAAATGGTTTATAAAGGGGAAAACTTTAATAATAAAATTAACCAAAAATTATTGGTTACCGGGAGCTGAAAGTTATACTTAAAAGATTTATATTCAATAATTTCTTGGCCAAGCTAAATTCTCCTTGAACTCATACCAATTAGGTACACCATTGCCGACAATGTGCAAACCAAACACTAAATTTATTTACTTATTTATTTATTTTTGTTTTTATCCGAACCAACTTTAGTTGATAAGCAAAAATGTATTTACAAATATTTTACATGTCTACTATTCATTTGAAAATTTAATGTACATTAGCACAATTTAATCACTAAAAAAGATGGAAGCTGAATTTGTCACTAAGATAGTTTTACAGGACCAATGATGCAATTCTTACGTAAAGTTGGAACAATTTTGGGTTGGAGAGGGGAGCGGTGTCAGGGGCATTCTAGACATTTCAAGTCTACTCGCTTTCTCTTCGAATATTTATATATCCGTTCTCGGTGAACATAGTCGGTCCATTGATTTCTAGCCCAAAATATCTCACTCAACAAACTATTTTTCTTCCCTATATTCTCTCTCAAATTTTCCCTCGATCTTCGCCGATCGGACCTCTGCACCATGGTAAAGATCTCTTCTGCTTATTTTTACTTTTCATTTTTGCAGTTTTTGAATTTTGTATTAGTTTATTTTTCGAGAGGGGTAATTTTCGATTTTTTTTTCATTTTTTGGTGTGTGATTCGGGATCTTTGTTGTTTGTTGTAGAGATGAAATTCTAGATCCTTTTTGTATCTGCCAGTGTCTTTTTTTTATCTTTTTACTTTTTTGCTTTATGAACCGTAGATCTGATTTTGCTGAATTTTTAACCCTTGATCTTTGAATTGTGTCTTGATTTTGATGTTTCTGTAGGATGGCATCAGAATGCTTTTTTACATTGACGGTCTAGGTTAGACTATTATGAAGTAATTTCATTTACAAGGGATTATTACTTTGGTGCCTTACTTTTCGAGGAAAATGATTTTTAAATGAATTAAAAGGTTGTAGAGAATTATTGGAAATAAAAATTTGGGTTCGATCCATGTAATGATCTGGTAGTTAATTTTTTTTTATTCGAGTTTTTTTAAAGATGATTCCGCACATGAGATGTGCAAAAATTAGGAACATTTCCCCTTAGATGCCATGTATGGATTCACGATTTGAGATTAACCTAATACAATTGTTCTTGGGGAACATTTCCCCTTTATGATCATCTTAGTTTTCCTGCTGTACTTAACCATTAAATTTGTTTGGGAGGATGACATATTAACACAAAGAAACTAGGAATGAAATGATCGTTAGGAGCTCAGAAGTGAGAAATGTTGCTCATTTTGTTTAAAGGCACTAATTGCAGTCACCAATATTGGAGAGATTACTCCCTACGACTCAAGCAAGTTATTGTTTATAATAGGTTATTAGTACTAGTTGCATATTCACTGCTTTAATTTAAATATCACCATTCATCATTTCTGAGATCACTTTGTTTACAGGCTAATGCGGCTTCAGGAATGGCAGTGCATGATGACTGCAAACTCAAGTTTATGGAATTGAAAGCAAAGCGAACACATCGATTCATAGTATTCAAGATTGAGGAGAAACAGAAACAGGTTATTGTTGAGAAGCTTGGGGAACCAGCCCAAACTTATGAGGACTTCACGGCCTGCCTCCCTGCTGATGAGTGCCGATACGCAGTATATGATTTTGACTACATGACTGAAGAGAATGTCCCAAAGAGCAGGATTTTCTTCATTGCATGGTAATTTTTCTTTCCAGTAAAACATGGTAAATGTCTATAAACTTTCTTTGTTGCACTAAGTGCTGCATTTCTGCCCTTTTTCTACTTGATCACATATTAAGGTCCCCTGACACCTCAAGGGTGAGGAGCAAAATGATCTATGCAAGCTCCAAGGACAGGTTCAAACGGGAATTGGACGGCATTCAGGTAGAGCTGCAAGCAACTGATCCGACTGAGATGGGCCTTGATGTGTTCAAAAGCCGTGCAAATTAAATTTCTCTAAAGTCACATCAAACTACGATATATTCTATTTGGTTCTCGTGAGCAATGTTAATAGTTTGTGAAACGGTGGTACCTGGTTAAGCTCTATTATCATATTGGTCTACCCATGAAGTTTAAAATCTTGTTCCTATCTTCATCTAGGGCTGAGATCTGTCGTTTTGATCATATTTTTGAGATTTTCTTTCTATTGGTGTGTGGAATTTCTTTGGTGTTTCCTAGCGCTGGATTACTGTTGTTGAAATCGCTTTATATTTTGGAAATGTACTCGTGGCTTTTTTCTTTCTGTTCTTCTGAGTTAAAGTTGTATTTTCACTTCGTCCACGCTGACATAGGTGTTATCATTCTATCAATATGGGCATTCACATGGTTGAGTTTTGTTCATTTGTCCAAATATTTATTGTGCAAGGTATTTGCTTGGCAATGTGAAAGTACATGTGATCATTGGTATGGAGTGAGTAGCACGTTACTCTTTGGTAATCAGCGTTCAATTTTCTCCTTTGTAAATCGTTAAGAGCTCTATGACAACGCGAAAGAGCGTGTTGTGTGGATTTACAAAATTATTACACTGCTGTTTATGATTTTTTTTTGTCTTTGTTATTTCTTCATCTATCAAATTTATATTCAGATAGCTATCGGTGTAATTTTTTTTTACTTTTAATTTGTTTGGAAAAATCCACGCGTCTATGGTTGAGTTTTTAAACTTTCGGCTTTAGAATTGGAATGAAAAAGGGATGAGAGTTTGAAGTTAAGCCTTTATCGAAACGTACATCAAACCATGAAGGAATTTCCAGTATTTAAAAGGTTGATGCTTCTGCTAGCAAATCAATATATTATTTCACACAGGAAGTCAAATTAATTAGGTTCATATATCTTAGTATATACTTGCAATAATGCAAAAAAAAAAAAAAAAAAAAATGGGGTGATGTCTACAACACTATTGCTCTGTCTTTCTTTTTCTTATTGGAGATATTTCTTTTTCAAAATAGAGATTTCAGATTTGTTGAGCAGAATTGTGTGATCCATTATTATAGGTAGGGTGAATTTCACAACAAATTTTGAGTTAAGAATTAGTTGGGTTTTAACTTTTTTTTTGACCTCTTGGGTCTCAACTTTTCATAAATTCACACGAGTTAAGAATCAGTTGGGTTTTAACTTTTTTTTTGACCTCCTGGGTTTCAACTTTTCATAAATTCGCACGATAGGTCTTTTTTTACAGATTCTGTCAATATTTCCATTGACTTTTCAATAAAATTACCGTTATACTCTCAACTCTTTAATTTTAAAAATAGTAAAAAAAAAAGAAAAGAAAAAAACCCACCCCACCCCTTGCCGTGTCCTGCAGCCAAAATTTGAAAGGGGGAGGGGGTGAATCCACCCATTTGCTGCCGGAAACAACATATCTGACAGTAAAAATACTACTAGAAGGGGCAGCAGTAAAGGGGTAGCGTTGTTGCCCTTTCTGGTAGCATGTGAGGGTGGGGCTGATTCTCCTCGTTACTTCTGGAAACGGCAACATCTTTTTTGGGATTCACCTCCCTTCATAATGCTGCCGGAAATGGAGGCAATTATTTCTGGTGGCATTTCTGTTTCGGGGGACACCTCCCCCCAAAAAAAATTTTTGGCCACCTAAAACGGCCACATTTTGCTGTTGTTTCCCGCGGCAATTCTTGGGTGGGGTAAGGTGAGTTTTTTCTTCTTTTTTTTTTTTTTACATATTTTTTTTTAAAATTAAAAAGTTAAGCGGTATAACGGTAATTTTATTGAAAAGTTAACGGCAATATTGACGGAATCTGTAAAAAAAAATCTATCGTGTGAATTTATGAAAAATTGGGAGCCAAGAGGTCGAAAAAAAGTTAAGAACCCAACCGATTTCTAACTCAAAGATTGTGGACGATTTGTGAAATTAACCCTTATAGGTATTACACAATTTTCCATATTCATCTTTACTCACATTTTGAAGTAAGAACAAAAGATTAACATATTTTATTGGTCTATATAATATTTGATTTTGATCAACCACCACTAGACGTTTGGTGTATAATTAGTCAACGATATGATTTGTGAGGTAATTATGTATTCACCTCAATAGCTACTACTATTACAGTAACATATGACTGGTACTATGTCATTTTTTTCATCTATTTATTTAATTTTCATATGATTCAGTAACCAAGGGCAAGGGATGCAATCCAAAAAAAGATGTGCGGATCAACAATTAGTTAATATTCTTAATTAACGGACCAAAATGGTTTTTTTTTTTTTTTGGGTGTGTGTGTGTTTTATTATTATTATTTTTTTTGGCTGATTATGGGAGGTTTTGGACAGGTTGGTAGTGGCCAAGAAAGGAGGTGTTGCGAGGTCGTTGGTGTTGGGGAGAGTTTGGATAAGCAAATACAAATATACATTCAGCAATCTTGCGAAATTCGGGGAAAGTGCAGAAACATTAGGAGGTGTTTGAGAATGAATGGACAATTCCCTTTCGTTACGATTTTCTTTGAGGTGGAAAATGTGGTGAATGTAGGAGAGGTGCCTGCCATGAAGAAGGTGGCTAAAGGCTTTTAAGTACTTTGTGGAGAATTTGAAACTTAAGGAAACGTTTGGATTTGAGAAGATAGAATTAAAAGGATTTGACCAAATAGATTTGAGACATTAGATTCCTTAAAATGGATGGCTGAGATGATTTGTTAAAAGTGTTTGTCAAAAACAATAGTTCATATAACCTTCCCCATATACATGTCACCATCATAAAATTAACGGAGCTATATGCTATTTAACATTTATTTTTTTCCCGTTTAATTTTTGTTTTGAGACAAATAGCATATTAGCTCTACGATTCATACAGACGTAGTGGTAGAAGAAGAAGATGGCCGCAGATATAATAATTAATTTAGTTTAAAGTGGACACTATTTATATTGGTCTTTTAGCAACCATACGGACATCAATTATGAAAGTTAATGGTAAAACACATCGTCTCATTAAAATTGAAGCATAAATAAATGTAGTAATATTGCTGATGTGAAACGGTTTTGTTTGCTGCAAACAATAAGTCATGTGTTCATCTTTAATAATATTCAAAAATGGGTTTAGTATTCGCGAATTGAAAAAATATATATATAACTGCTCAAGGAACATGGGTGGAGGCTGATTAATAACCCCCAGTCTCTTGTTAGCTAAGTCCTCAAAGCCAGATATTATCCTAGAGGAGATTTTCTCTCTTTCAACATGGGGTTTAGGCCAAGCTATACGTGGCGTAGTATTTGGACTGCTAAAGGGAATTTATTGACAGGGTGCCGTTGGAAAGTAGGAACGGGACACAATATCAAAGTGTGGACCGATCCATGGATTTTGGGAAACCCTTCGTTCAAGGTTGAGTCTTATGGTGATCCGGAGTTAGAAGATATGAAGGTGAGTGACCTTATCCTTCAGGAGACTAAGGAATGGGATACGACTCTTATTCGAGCCTTCATGACAACACGAGATGCTAATGAGATCAGCCGGATCCCTCTTGCTCTCATTAATAATCGAGACAAGCTTATCAGGCATTACAGCAGGAGTGGTGATTATATTGTAAAATCGAGTTACCGTATAGCAATAGAGGGAAGAAATGCAGAGGTAAGCTTTCGGGTTCAGGGGCCTTGGGGGGTTATCTGGAAGTTGAACATTCCCCCCAAAGATTAAGTTGTTCGTATGGCAAGCTTGTAGGGAGTGTTTACCGACTAAGGAACGATTGGCTCAAAAAGAAATACAAGTGCAGCTAGTATGTGTCCTCTGTGAAGAAGAGATGGAGACTATCTCGCATTGCCTTGTAGAGTGTCAAAGTGCCCGGTTGTGCTGGGAAAAGGCAGGAATAACGTGGAACAGTGGAGAAGTCCATGACTTCAGAGAATGGTTTTTCAATCTGCTTGAAACCGAGAACAAGGAAAAATTAGAGGTGATTTGTGTGGTGGCTTGGTCGATTTGTAGGCCCGGAGTAACAAATTGTGGTGTGAACAGTGTGATTCTTCTTTTACTATAGTTTCAAAGGGTTTAAATTACCTAAATGAATGGAAGGCAGCACAAGGAAGACAGGGAAGTACTGGACAAAGGCTGAGAACCGAATGGCAGTGGGGAAAACCTCAAGAAGGGTGGCTAAAATGCAATATAGATGTTGGTATCTTTGAGAAGATGGATGTGTTGGGTTTGGATGGATAGTCAGGGACCATGATGGGACGGTAAGGAGCTGTAGAATGCAATATAAGGAGGCACGAGTTCAAGTTAAGGAAGCGGAGAGCATAGGGCTTCGTGATTCATTACATTGGTTGCTATCATGTGGACATACCAACGTGCTAGTTGAGACGGACTGTAAACCAGTGGTGGATTCCTTAAAAAGAAAGGAAGATGAGACATACTTTGGACTAATTTTCAAGGATAGCACGATGGTTCTGAAGGATTTCGATAGGTTTAAAGTGCAATGTGTGAATTGCAGAGCAAATAAGGTAGCTCGTACACTAGTTCGTCGCTCCAAAGACTATAATAATCCTAGTAGCTTTACTTATCCTCCAAATTGGCTTACGTCGATTATCTACTCAGATGTAGATCAAGAAATTCATGTTAATGAGAATTAAGTCTTTATTTTTTTAAAAAAAAAAAAGTTGGAATAAGATCAAATTAGTTTTAATTTAATTAAATATAAGTTGTACATCAAAAATAAATTATTTCCGATACTTTTTTACTTCAAGAATTTGAAGAATTTTTTTAATTACCTTTTTTTTTAAATACTCATTAAACTAGTCTCTCTCTTTTTTAGGTCAATTTTTTGGGTAGTAAGTCCTTAGACAAATCGAAGTTCACATATATTGTCGATTTTTCGGGTTAAAGACATAGGTTGGATGTGATTTTGTAGTAGATATTTTATACAATACACACTATAGACATCTGAAAATTAATTTGTGTAAGGCGAGAATCGTTAATTTGTTATTGTAATGGATAATGTTAAAACAGTAGTACAGATATTTTTTCAAAGATATTTAACTGAGTATTGTTGACCTGATATCTCTTATCTTGTTAAAAATTCAGATGGACAGGCCGAGAATCTTATGCTGCTATTCCACAACCTAGAAACCACCGCTTAGACCTTCACATTCCAATATTTCAAGTCTCCTTACCTTTTCAATTTTCATTTTATCTTTTAGCCGTGACATTCATTACATCTTCAAGAATCTTCTTCTTATTATTATTATTTTGGTTGACCAAATAAACAAAATAAAATTGCAGCATAAGCTCGAGAAAATGGAATTCTACGATAATCATGAAAAGAATTTTAAGTTCAGACACATTCAACATGATAAAGTAATTCTTCAAGATAAGTAGAGGTGGAGTCAAGGATTCAAACTAAGTGAGAGGCAAGTACAAAAGTTTAATTGTATTCAAGAGAGAACTGTAAAAATATGATTTGATGTTGTTATGGCAATTTCAGTCTCACGTGGATATATTAAATTCATGTGGTATATATTTATGCACTCACATGAGATGAAATGTTCTATAATGACACCTCTTAAAAAGTGATTGACAATTTTTTTAGAAAGAGAATCAAATTGATGACATATGCCTGTCAACAACGGCCATAATAAACAATACTAATTACATTTTTTTTTCCGAAGTGCTACTGCGGAACAATAATAATTACTTGACAATGTAAAATTCAGAAGAAAAGAACTTTGTATAACCAAAAAGAAAAGAGAGAAATCTATAACAATATACTAAAAGCTAAAGTAAAGGGAATCTTTTTCACTCCCAAACTTAGAATTGGAATCTAGAATCAGAAAATTAATTTTTTTTTTATATTGGCCAGATGGTAACTGCTCATGTGTAACCGTCCAATCTTCAATTAGTATAACCGCCTTTGACATGATTATGGAATCAAAATCTTTTATTACTTTTTTTTTTGTGTTTTTTTTTCCTTATTTTCCAATTGCGGTTTTTTTTTGTAATGGTTGTAATTACCTACTAATTTTGTGGAAACTACCCATATTTTTTATTTGTCACTGCTACTAATTTAGTTGAAACTATCCATATGCATATGCAAATAAAAAATCATTTTTCGTTGACAATTATTTTGCTTATAAATTAATTTCCTTAATATTTGCTGTTTTCTTGCCACTCGCTTTCATCCGCATTTATTAGTGCTTTTCTTTTTCTACACCAATATGTGCTCGGTTTGTTTGAATAATAATTTACATTAATTCATTAATAGATTTTAAGTAACTTTATCCACTTGATTATTAATATTTTTTAAGTAAATATTTAATATTTTTCGGGTTAATTAGTAATTGAAAATGGACTTAGATCCTTTAACATTGTAAGAGCTCTTTTCTTAATATTTTACCTTATTAATTTATTTTGAGACTTAAGGGGTTGTTTTGTTACTAATTAGTTATTTGGTTTAAATCATAAATGTTTATTTACATATATTCTAAATTTTCAAATTAGAATGCTCATTAACAAAATGCATTCATGTAGTTTAATGATAGTAGTATGTTTTAGTAAATAATAATATAAGGTGCTTTAGTTATTGATATGCAATTAGTTTAGTTTAAATCTCTTTTTTAGGTTTTTTCTTTTCCAAATAAAGGTAGTGTGACGACTCAACCTTTAACCATCAAAGTCAAAGGCGGAATAATCAAGTCAATGTCAACTTAGACTAATATGCATTACTTTAATTTTTGGGGCTATCATTTAAGCAATTAAATATGTCTTGGTTTATATGGAATCATTATAAGTTTGGAGTTTAAATGAAGTAAAGTATGAAGTTAGGTACAAACTTATAGCAAGGCAAGAAATTAAGGACTTTATGTGCAAATTTCCAATATATATACATGGTTTTCTTGTATTTTAAGACAATTTCAAACAACACCCAATTGAGGAACCGAGAAGGACCGAGAGGGAGCAGGAGACGATTGTTCAAGCAAAAAGAGAGAGAGAGAGAGATGAACTTTTGAGCTAGCCACGAAAATCTTCGGACGTTCCTTGGGCTTCGTGGTTTTAGCTTGGGTTCAAGAGGTAAGTCAAGCTTTAATTTTCCATAATGTTTAATTTGGGATGTTGATATGTGGCTTGATATAATGATCTTCAAGGAGGAAAATGATGATTTTGTTGATATGGGTTAGATGTATTTGAATTTCCTTGAAGCATATGTTGATATAACAAAGAAAGCAAAAAGAGTGGGAAAGAAACAAGGCTACGGATCCTTGTTGGCAAAAAAAAAAAAAAAAAAACTTGAAGAATCTTGGGTTAAGAATCTTGAGAAGTACAAGAATCAAACACAAGTGGTTCTTATCTTTAAGCTTTGCTTTATATAAGTTAAGATGGAAATTATGTTTAAAGTTTATGGAAACTTTTATGAATATGCAATACTCGGTTGTAATTTTGCTTAAAATGGTAAGTGATATTGTGGTGTTTTTAGTGATAATTGAAGATTAGTTGGCATGGGATAATATGATTATTTGTAAGAATATCCTAAATCTAGTACAGATGCAAGAAATGAACAAATTCATATTAAATAGGAAGGGTTGGAATTATTATGTATTCAGTTTCTGCCCTCAACTTTGGAGGGTCATAAATGATAGTATATGTTGAATTTTAGCACAATACAAGTTGGTAAATGATCTTATATAAGTTTTCTATCATCCAAAATTGGAATGACACCATTTGAAGACCGGTAGAAATTTTTATGGCATGTTTTGTGAAGATGGTCAGTTTCCACCCGAGAATAGATTTTGGGCATGTGGAGAAAATATCTTGGTGTTCCCAACGTGGATTTCTTAAGCTTAATTCCATATATGATGAACTTATATGAGTTTTCTACCTCTTAGTAGAATTTCATAAGCATACGACACCATTCGTGATTTTAAAATGGTTTTGAGTAGGCATTGCTAAAACAGGGAAAACTTAGCGATCTTTGTTGAAAGAGTTGAACTAAGTTTTGATTCAATAAGTTGGTGTTATAACCTTATGGAACAATATCATGGTGATTGAGAAATTGGGTGAATTTGAGAATACATGCAATTAATGAATGATTTAATACTTAATAGCAATGTGAGAATTTGTTAAAGACTAAGAGTTTGTGTTTAATAATGAAGAGTTAATGTTGATGTACGGTGAGAATTTAAGATTTTAATATGTGATATTATTACAATTCCTAAAATGTAGTAAAGACTAGAATAATCATATCAAAAGAATAACTATATGTTTAATTGAAAAATAAAGGAATCTAAGGAAATATAATGAAATAGGGAAATTATAATACCAAGGAAGTTTCATGTTTTGTTTAAGTAAAGAATTAAGTTCTATGTGTAAATTGAGACATGAAAAAGAATTAAATGTTAAGTAGAATTTTTATATAATGTCGTAGGAAATGATAAATATCAAAGGAAATGAAACACGAAAGGATATGTGTTGCTACTTAGCCGGTGAGTGGAGATTCTCCTCCTCCTTCTTTTTCTAAACGAAAGTTGAATTATACTTGATCTCATATAAACTTACAATGTTTTACGATAATGATATATTTCTATGGAATTTCACAAAAGTTGATATTTCTTTATAAAAATTCATATGAATATTTGTATGAGATGATGTTTCATGATTTTAAAGAATGTCTGAGTTGATACATGATTTATGATGTACGAAAACCCTCAATTTGTATACAATGTTATGATATGCCGCCTATGGGCGAAGGGGCCTATATGGCTCAAGCTGACCAAATGATATGCCGCCTACGGGCGAAGGGGCCTATGGCTCAAGCTGACCAAATGAACGCCGCCCAGGCGAAGGAGCCTATGTGCCAGCTATGGCTCAAGTTGTTTAATGTGCCACCTAGAACGAAGGGGTCAGAAAGTACCTATAGCCCAAGCTGGTGTCTACGCTTGTATGACTTGTATCATGATCATGTGATGTTAGATACTATTTGAGGAAATTTCTATGAAGATCTTGAAAAGAAATGATTTTCATGATGCTTGCAAGAATGACAATGATTTTATAAATATTTCGATGTGCGATGAATTTCGAGTTGATGAATTTTATAATGATTGTTGGAATGAAATGATGTTCATGATGTTTTTTCAATATGTAATACTCTTATAAATGTTGATGTTATATTGAATTGACTTTTAAAGTCATGGAAATTCCCAAATGCACTCGAACGTCTTATTCGAGATTTTGTAAAAGTTATGTTTTTACCTTCCAAAGCATGTTTTAATTATAACTGACACGCCCCACTCCCAGTACCTCTAACTTACTAGAAATGTGACGTGCGCCGACGATAAATTCCAACTAGAAGCTAGAATTTACCGTCAAGGCTCATGAATATACTACTTATTTTAGAAAATTTCGACAGCACCTCCCTTGTTTTACTAACAAAACCCAACATATATACTCCCCAACACCAACACCAACACAAACACATTAACACATCACAATCTGCCAATCAATTTCTCATTATGAATAACACCACCTCATAATTGGGGAAATGTACTAAACCGATTATAATTTCCATGACAACACCAAATACATACTAGTAAGTTAACCTTATCGAAGCCTATAACTCATAGTAACAACAAAACCATAATAATCTTTTTGTGGTGGCTTGAATCCTAAAGTAGCAGGCTCGATCATAATGCGTTGCCCAAACTCCGCTAGCCGCCTGATAAGAAAATCATTTAGAAAAACATATGAGCTAATTAGCCCAGTGAATGGAGTTTTATAAATAAACATGCTTTGAAATGTTGAATACACTTTTTTACAAAATCTCGTAAAATGGACAAACCACTTCTTGGTTTTCATCATTTGAAACATCATTCCAGCATAATATCAACATTAATGAAATCATTGCATACTAGAAAATATCATAAACATCATGAAATTCATTAGAGAACATCGTGAA